>CM061049.1:54831098-55093462 GCA_030762985.1 Adelphocoris suturalis
ATTCTGAATCATATTCTGAAGTTTAACGCATTTTTTTATGTATGTATGTATGTATATATGTATGTATATATGTATGTGTCATTCCAGACGATAACTGTCCGTAGAATTGTGATAGAAACTTCAAACAAATTTTAAAATGTTAAGGACACAAAACGAAAGTTCAAGTTCGTTGGCCAGCATGATCGGATTACATCTTCGGGTTGAAATTTTCAAAAATGTAGTCAAAAATTTCAAAATAGCCCGTTTTTTGCGATTTGTTGTGCGAAATAATTTTTTCAGCATACTAACATGTGGTATATTCGGAATCAGCGTAAAATTTCCTATAAGAATATGTATCAAGTTTCCAAAAATTTCAAAGTTGAAAAATCAGTCAAAAATCGAAATAATGCCATTCGCTAGTTGTAAAAATCGGTAATATTTGCATGAAACATTGTCCAAATTCAGATTGAACTACTCTTATGGAACTATCCCTGTATAACCAATCCTAGAACCATGCTGTTTAAAACGTAGGTAGTAGGTGCTTGTTAAAAAAAAAAAAAAAAAAAAAAAAAAAAAAATGTAGTCACAACTGATGAGTTTACTCTGTGAAATATTCCGTCCTCCGATTCTCTCGGTCGCTCTCTTTAATGTTTTACGCTCAACTGTTTTAGGACTTGATGTAGCTTTAATACTGACTGTGGCTTAGAAAATATCAGCCATGAAATTATGAAGAAGTTCTATTTATGTACGTACTAGCACGCAGACCCAAGGCCTCGCTCCGCTCGGCCGTCAGTAACGTTAATCTCAATAGCGACTTAAATGTCGAAGATTTCTTCAAAAATTCGCTCATGGTGTCATGCTTTTTTAGGTATAAAACGCTACACATTTTGATTTGTATAGTAAATGTAGAATTAGTCAAAGACTTCATAAATCTATCAACAGTTTCTGCTTCTATAGTTATGCTTTACCTGCCACCTGTTGGCGTCGTTCGAAACGTTATTCGGAGCAACATTCGGGAATTCGTACGCAATAAGTTAAATTCGAAATATAGTAATATCCTAGTTAGTTTATTTGTTGTTGAATTTTCACGTGCAAGATATCGAGAGAAATCCTAACGTTTACACACACACTCACAGTACATGTAAAATTGGAACTCTACACGTTAGTAGGTTTGGTTTCGAATAGCTACTGAGGTAATTCCAGGTTGTAGCTTGATTTAAGGCGGTGAGCGGAGACAATTCGATGGCAAAATGATTCGGATCGTCCAACCGTGAAGACAATGGCCCTGATTGTATTGTTGTAGCTTTTGCATTAGGTTGGGTTGTATTTTTTTCGCTAGCCGTCTCCTGTCGCCGGTGCGCCTATACTGCGCGTAATATCGGCCGAGGGCGTATCCTGTTGATTATTTTTCAAGCTCTCCGCAGTTGAGTGCAAGACCTGGAAAGAGCAGTTTGTCTCTAGAGTTCCGGAGATGGAGTACTATTTGACGACCTACACCAAAGACTACAAATGGCCTGTTCGCCACTCTCCTTCCAAGTGAGTTGATTAAAATATTTTTACTTTCCTTACACTTGAAACACAAATTGAAAACTTATGTACGAGTAGGTACCTACCTACTGTTAAGATCACTCTACAATAGGGTGCCCGCTATTTTGAGAAAGGTGGAATTTTTATGACCTCCACTCAAAATTTGGTTTAAAATGCCAAAAAAAATACCCCTGAATTTTTTTAGATTTTTCGCATAACAAAAACCTACGCCGGTAGCTCGATTTTGGTTTTTGAAATACGCTTTTTTGCCAATATCAGACTTTTGAATATAACTTTTACAAACTTCTTTGTAAAATTGTGAAACTTCGTACACTTACGTTTTTGGGGACAGCAACAACTTTTGACAGTTTGGAATCTCAAAGTCGTCAAAAAATGACAATTTTTCAAAATTCATTGTAAAATTTTGAAAATTTGTATTCTCATGTTTTTGAGTCGCTAAAATCGCATTTGCTGTCGAAAAATCAATTTTTTGAAAAGTACGATTAACACTTTAAGCGCTATGTGTATCAAATTGATTCAAATCAAGTTACCACCCACGCGCCACGCGTATCAATCTGATACAATCTTAGTTCATGCCAGGGGCCATTGTATCAAAACGATACAAGAGTTTGGGTACGGTTTGAAGCTTCTTGAATCATTCTGATAGGTACAAGGTTTGCATTGATTTCAATGGAGTTCTGACCTTGTCTGGCTTCACACTGTGACTTAGCATAGTTGGCCCGAGCAAAAATTTGCAACAACAATTCTTCATTTCTGAGGCTGTTTCAACTACTTGTGAAGCCACTGGGGTAAATTTAGCAGTAAGAATAGTGGTGTTTTTTTGCCAGTTCCTAATTTTTCAATACACTGCTGAATGAAGAGTTCTATTTTTTCATATCTCCCGGGAAACTCGGGGAAAATAACTTGATTCATAGTAATACAAATTGGCTCCGGACCACGGGAAAAAACATGAATTTGCAGCAGGAGGCCACGTGTATAAATTTGATACAACCACCATTTTGGCTGATTCACATATTGATCATGGCAAAAAAATTAATAAAAATCAATAAAAATGTAATAGAGGGTCATACAAATGTAAAAAAATGGAAAAAACGGATTGGCCCAGGGGTGTGACACACCCCAAACTGGCGTGGCCTGAGGGGAAACTCCTCTGTTTTCGGCCTGGCGATTTAAGTGTTAAGTATACTTTTGTCGCCTTTGAGTACAGTTTGTTTTACTTTCCCACGACCTGAAGAACTTCGTTCACGAACTGTTTCACTTCGTTAGTACAATTAATCTTTTGTTATAATCTTTTATTGTACTTAAAGGCGACAAAAGAAAAGTTAGCTAAACCTATGATTCTTGAGTAAGGTGATCGTTTGTATGAAGAATAAAAATTGTGTTTGTTATGTATTTGACTTATTATTTTACAAGTGTATGCCCATTACTTTTTTTAAACCAAATTTCGGGTGGAGGTCATCAAAATTCCACCTTTCTCAAAATAGCTACCCCCCTAGTGCACAACCTATTTGCTTCATGTTTGAACATGATCATCAAATGTTTTTGTAATTATTTATAATTTTCGTCATTCTTTCTTTTATCATGTTATATTTTTATTGGGTACCTACCTAATTCAACTACTTTGGACCTTAAACAGTGTAGGATGGGTGTCCCTAAACGGTTGACTAGCGTTGACCACGGTGGTCAACGGAGGTCAAACCTGGTCAAAGCAGTTTTACGCTTATTGTGCTCGTAGGGGAGTGAGGGTAGAGGGTTGAAAATTTGATAGATTGTTCGATTTGCTATTTTATTACACCGTGGTCAACGGGGATCAAATCTGGTCAGTTGTACGCTAACATACTCGTAGGGAGATGGGGTGAAAGGTTGAAATTTTGACAGATTGTTCCTCTTGCCTTTTTTCGTCTTTTATCAGAATTTGAACCGAATCCGCGAAGAGAACACCGTGGCCAACGAGGGTCAAATCTGGTCAGTTTTACGCTTATTGCTCGTTAGGGAGGTGGGGTGGAGGGTTGACATTTTGACAGATTGTTCGTCTTGCCTTTTTCCGTCTTTGATGAAAATTTGAAGCGAATCGGAGTAGGAGAACATCGTGGTCAACGCTGGTCAAAGCAGTTTTGTTTTACCCTTATTGCTCG
This sequence comes from Adelphocoris suturalis, assembly GCA_030762985.1. Classification (NCBI taxonomy): domain Eukaryota; kingdom Metazoa; phylum Arthropoda; class Insecta; order Hemiptera; family Miridae; genus Adelphocoris; species Adelphocoris suturalis. The sequence continues at coordinate 54,834,761 of CM061049.1, forward strand.
TGGGGGTGGGGGGTTGAAACTTCGTCAGATCGTTCGTCTTGCCCCTTTCTGACTTTGGTTAAAGTTTGATGTGAATTGGAGTAAGGGAACACCATGGTCAATGGCGGTCAACACTGGACAAAGCGTTTAACCATTATTGCTCGTGGAGGTGGGGGGTTGAAACTTCGTCCGATTGTTCGTTTCGCCCTTTTCTGACTTAAAATCTGAGGTGAAATTTGATGTGAATCGGAGTAGGAGAACACCGTGGTCAACGGCGGTCAAAGCTGGTCAACCGTTTAGGGAAACCCGTGTAGGATTAGCATACTTGTAATGTCAGACACTCCTCAATATTTTTCTACAGGATTTGTTTCTATTTTCTGTGGTAACCAGTGATACTATTCACCTTAGAGTATCTACTGATTAATACACATTACAGGGCTAAAAAAGCAGCTGAACATAGAGACAAACTCGTGCAAGAGCAAGTAAAGCCAGAACCATGCTCCACATACAAATCCCAGCCCCTGGAAGACCCGATCATTGACCCGGCACAGTGTGGGGCGCCGCCAGCAGGTCCAGAGTCCAAATACGGCCAACCACTCACGTACCTTAGAAAAGTGAGTGCTATCCTCTTCTAATTTTTTGCGCATTTTCTTTTTTTAAATTACACTATTGTATTCACTTTGTTCGTTTATGTAGGCATATATGTATCCTCATAAAAGCGCTTTAACTCGAGAACGGCTGGACCGATTTGACGGGATGGGTCACATAATGATCGACTTGTCATTCAATTCAATTCATTTCAATTTTATTGTATAATCCGTAGGTATTACAAGGAGTTCCTTAAATACATATTAAAATATAGCATATGATATCTTGCCTTCATTTCTGCCTCAGCAAACAATGTTAGACTTTTAGGTATGATGTATCAAATAATTACTTTTTTAGATCTACATAATTTACGTATAATAAATGAGCAACTCATGCGGCATGCTTCTTCCCATCTTTTCTTGCTTGAATCAACTTGGGCTAGAGATGCTTCCTAAATTCCCGTGTTCGTCTGTCGTAGAACTCGGATGTATTAAGATCCCTTGAACTTGTAAATGTTCTGGCGTACTTTAGATTTAGAGAAATTAATAGCAAAATGAATGTGAACTGGTCTATTCCTAGAAGGTTGGATGGTGCCTACAAGTCTTTCACCTATAACTTCATAATCCTCAAGAACGCAATTTAATTCCGTTTTAAAAATGTCCATCACCTTCTTCTTAAGAATATTCATGCTTTCTTTCCCTTCCAGAACGTTATGAAGAAAAGATCGTTTCTGTTGTCCGTGAGCCGGATCTGTTTCGTATTATTCTTTCCAGATAACGCTAGATTTCCTTCTATACTGTCAATTCTCTTATTGATTTTTTTTAGGAGCAATATAGTTTCTTGGCTGTTGGCGATTTCTTGCGACAGAGCTTGCACCTGTGAATTTAAAACATTTGTATGTTCCTTCAAAAGGCATTCGCAGTTTTCAAGTGTCGTTGTGATTACGTCAAGGCATTGAATTACCTGATGTAACTTGGAGGTCGATATTCTCGTGGTTGCAACATGTTCGACGCGACACCGGTCGACTCTTCGAGAGCTGCTGACTAAGGAATACGGTATTGGCTAGTCCTTTCCCTTCGGTAAACAACAAATCACCAACCAAACTCGCAAAAATGACCTTTTTCCAGAAATCTACCCGTTAAAAATTTATGAAAATTGTTATTGCTGAGAGTTAATCAAAGAGCAACCACAAAAAACAAAAACTGAAACGAAATTCACAATACAACCCTGCTAAATCAATACTTAATATGGAGCTCGCAAAAAACAAGTGCGCTCGGCTCGGCTACCTAACTGGAACTCGGTTTGTTATTCAAAATAAATTGTTTGCAAAAATCGTCAATGATAATCAGCAGCGTGAGGTGAGTTCGTGATTCAAAAAATCCAATTTCTATGCTATTTACCCTACGAAGCTGAAATTTGGAACGTAGCCTCTGTGAGCCAAGTATAAGACTAGATATGATAAGATTTTAGCTTGTCAAACCACCCCAATCAGCTGAGTGAACTCTTAACGCCAATTTCTATTGAATTTATCCTATGGCGCTACAATTTGGAATGGAACCTCTGTATGTGAAGATTAGGATTTTAAATTGCCAAACCACCCTAATCAACTGAGTGAGCTCTGCTCTTAACGCTAATATTTCTACACTAACTATCTAGCCTTACTTTCAAAAACGCATCGAATTGAGCCTAAAAAATGAACTGAAAAATTCGTGAGTTAAGGAGATTTGCAAGTGTTGCCATTCGATTCAGCGTGAAAAAATACGTAGAAACTGGCCCGAACGTAAATTTTTTTAGAGGGTAATTTTTAACGAAAACCCTCGATTTCATAGAAAAACCTATGTTTTTCAACATACAAACATACCTTTCTCCTTCAATTTGCATTGTAAAGTAAAAATTGATTGTACCGTTGGAAAGGTAAGATTTGGGCCAAGTTATTCCCGTAACGTGCGCGGGAATTAAGGGGATTATTGTATGCCGTCCTGCGGTTTGAAAAACTCAAGCTTTTCAATTTTCGACAATTTTTTCACTTTGCTGTGAATTTATGACTGCTAAATCCGCATATATGTTCACACGTTGGGTAGCCTATCCGAAAGGAAATTTAACCCTCTTTCTAACGGTGTCCCCAAATCTGTATTTACTTAATATGGAAGGGAGATATAGCCAATTTTGTGATGTAAGATTGAAAACACGACAAAAATCTTTAATTGTGACTAGAAAATAATGCCTCTCCAAAAAAAAAAAAAAAAGAAGTCTAAGAGGCACTTTTTGTTGAAAATTAGTTGTAGAATCGTCCCCAAAATAAGCCAATAAAACCAAAAGTGTTGACACCCTGTATATGAGAGCGGGTGTCCCGACTTAAGTTCGTCAAACTCTGAGGGTCTATTCTGGAGCTCATTTCTTTTTAAACGCTTGGTTTTCGAATAATTGAATTTTTAAGATTTTTTATATTGGTTAACAAATTTTATTTATCAGTACCTATTTAACATTCACTTTAATACGGGGGTCTGATGTAGAATTGGTAATTGTGGTTCAGAAGTTGTTGGGGAAAGGAGGCGTTTGATGTGAATAACTTGGTACTGTTTGTGATGTGTGTGTAAATATGTCAGTAAATATCTTAGTGAAAATGGGTTGCTGCGCCGTCATAAAACCCAATGAGGTCTATGTACGCACATGCTGGATGCGCGCAGGATGGCAAAGGCTATTCTTGCGCGAATCCATCCTCGCACTACACCTTGGGGCCGACCCCACCTATCGCTCAATCGCTCAGCCAGCACCTTCAAAAAACTGCACATTTGTGGTGCAAAGTGAGCATCAACCGAGCAGACTAGCGGAGTAAAAGATGCGCGTCGCTCTTCACATGCCGCTGCATACTTTCTCTTTCTTCTGCTGCAATGAAAACTGCTGGGACAGGGCGGGAAACGTAAGAGGGAGCGTCAGTGTCAGTGACACGTACATCAAATAACGCCTCCCTCTGTGATTCCCACACCCCTCTGCTAGCCAAATCCCCCTTGAGCCCTGAAGATTGTCCATTTGCCTCAGAGATTATTGGCTCTTTCACACAGTTGCCCCATGCGATCGTCATCATTTCACTTAAGAGGTCTCTTACTTCATTGTGACGGCGTGTGATCAAACCTCCAGTTTACAACTTAGAACGTGCTCTCTACAAGAAGTTGAACATATTTGATCCACAACCGTCACAAGTCTACTGGTATCCGCTTGTACCTCACTGCCAGTGCATCTTGGAACTCTGATGGGGCAAGATCAAAATTGTGTTTCCTAGGAGGTAGCACAGAGAGCCATCCCGATGTTTTAGATCCAGAAAGATGAACGACTGATCTCTCAGTTGCTCTTTTCTGTTCTGCCAGAAACATTTTATGAACGTCATCCAGCAATTTATCTTCATTCTCTGCCCTGTGTTTTCTTGCTCTTTGTTTGGCTGAATGTACTCTCGATTGATGCTCTATAATATCTACTCGTCGATTCAGTTCTATTACTGAAATTAGCTCTGATGAGCCTTCTCTTGCCGTCATATAGGCAATCTTTGCACAGCTTCTAGGATCCGTTACAGCTCAGAGCGTTTAATCTCTCATCTACCTGATGCAAACAGAAGTTGTTTTCCTGAACAACGGAATGTTAATATTGAAATGCTAATAATTAATGGTTGGGATATAGTACAAACTAATATTTTTTGAGCCAACTTTATACGTAAAAGAAAAGGCTAAAAAGCAAATTTGGTAAAACTTCTCAGAAATTGACATTTGTCCATTTGTCGTTTTGCTCTTAATATAATTATACTATTTTGGAAAGGCTCTCCACGTGGAAAACTTCGTCAAATCTCAGCTTTTCAACGTATAGTCAATTTTACTTTTACATAGGTAATAGGGGAGAAAATTATGCTTTCAGAGCATGGATTTTTCAAAGAAATCGAGGGTTTTTCGTGAAAAATTACCTTCAATGAAATTACAAGTTTGAGGACGGGTTCTTCTATGTATTTTTTTCACGCTGAATCGAATGGTAACACTTGCAGATCCACACAACTCAGTTATTACCGAGTTTTACACTTTGGACTCTCGAATTTTTAGTTTCCTTGTTACGCTCAATTTTATGTGTTTTTAAGGGTAGAACTGGTTAGTTCATATGAACTGCTATGTTAGTTCAAATTCATATGAACTGAAAAGAAATTCTCATGATCCCTCTAACTGTTTAGTCGCCCGCAGGACTTCGTTTTTTTTTTTTTTTTTTTTTTTGAAGTTATACTTCTTTGCGCCCGTTAGACACTTTGGGATGGGATGTTGGTCGAGAAACCGCGTCACGCTGAATTTTAAGAACTATCGGTAGTAAGAACAAATTTTTAAGAACTATCGATTAATCGAGGAGGAGGAGGAGGAGGAGGGAGGAGGAGGAGGGAGGAGGAGGAGGGAGGAGGAGGAGGAGGAGGAGGAGGGAGGAGGAGGAGGAGGGAGGCGGAGGAGGAGGAGTGAGGGAGGAGGAGGAGGAGGAGTTAGACCCTTTGGGATGGGATGTTGGTCGAGAAACCGCGTCACGCTGAAAAGTAAGAAAAGTAAGAACAAATTTTTAAGAACTATCGATTAATCGAGGAGGAGGAGGAGGGAGGAGGAGGAGGGAGGAGGAGGAGGAGGAGTTAGACCCTTTGGGATGGGATGTTGGTCGAGAAACCGCGTCACGCTGAAAAGTAAGAAAAGTAAGAAAAGTAAGAACAAATTTTTAAGAACTATCGATTCATAATATATAAATTATAATTAATAAATTATAATAAATTTATAGATTATTATTATAAATTTATAAATATTATAATTATAAATTTATTATAAATTATTATAAATTTATAAATTTATAATTATTATAAATTATAAATTTATAATTTTTAAGAACAAATTTTTAAGAACAAATTTTTAAGAACTATCGATTCATAATATATAAATTATAATTAATAAATTATAATAAATTTATAGATTATTATTATAAATTTATAAATATTATAATTATAAATTTATTATAAATTATTATAAATTTATAAATTTATAATTATTATAAATTATAAATTTATAATTTTTAAGAACAAATTTTTAAGAACAAATTTTTAAGAACAAATTTTTAAGAACTATCGATTCATAATATATAAATTATAATTAATAAATTATAATAAATTTATAGATTATTATTATAAATTTATAAATATTATAATTATAAATTTATTATAAATTATTATAAATTTATAAATTTATAATTATTATAAATTATAAATTTATAATTTATAAATTATTATTCATAATTTATTTATTAATTATAAATTATGGCCACAGAAGTATAACTTCCACCGTGTGGTCCGACGCACACCGATTTTTTTTTTTTTTTTGGAATGGATGTGGAAACGTTTATTTCGAGTGTCAAAAAGCGGTCAGCATTATACAATACGCGTTTAAAAGAGTATGCAGATATGAATTTGGAAAAAAAAATTGTGGTTGGAGGTGTGTGTGAAGAGTTTGTTGAAAACTGGAGTAAACTTGGTTATTTCGAGAGAACTTTGAGAGAAAGTCGACTTTTTCGATGTGATTTTACGAGTACCATGTTTTCTCAGTTCTTTTCATACGCTTCAAAAATATATCAAGTACCTATATTTTTTCTCGTCAAATTCAACTTTGAAAATGAAGTAATAAAATTTTGATCTTTCCATTTTTTCCAATATTATAAATCATTTAAATGCTAGTTGTATTTATTTTATTACCTCACTCCAATATTTTATTACCTCATTCACAGCCAATCTTTCTTACGGTGGTACAGCCTGTCGGAAGGCCGTATTCCGTACGTTATACGTGGTCCGAGAGCTACCAATAATTCATCAAAACTTTCTCTGCTCATTCTGAAGTAATTAAAGAACTTATTCGGATGTTCTCTCAATTTGCCGAAGAGTTTATGAAACTGCCCAAAACGTTCTTTTTGTCAGCGCCTACCTTCTTCGTCTCAAAATGAGCGCACAAACACATGCAGCTTCGTCGAAATTCTTTGTAGAGACTGGCCTGAAAGGCAACTATTTACTTACCAGTGCGCGGTGGTGGGAACTCCCCGACAATTAAATAGTTGCCAGCAATTAAAGTTGCCAGTGCGCGGCCGGCCTGAATTCTCATCATAGATTATTTGCTATTCAAAAGTAATGGCTGGGCAAGTAAAGTTGATCCTGTAAACTCTTCAAATGCTTGAATCATCATCCTCAGTATTGGATAACTCCCTTGATGTGTTTCATAGGTTGCTAAGAATCGCTAGTAGTCAATAAACCATAATAAATTATTTAGGTTATTTCTGTAGGTACCTATCTAATTTACTCATTACCCCACCTGCCATAATTTAATTTATTGTTGATATCTGCTTATACCTGAAGGTGGCTGCTGATACTTGACTTTTGGTTGCAGCTTTACTTGAAGTACCCCTATTTGTACCACATCCTGAAATTGACCCCTCCTGAAGAACTGGCCAAGACAATATATGCCGACAAATACATTTCAACCTACACTTCAGACTACAAAGTTGAAGGTAAGTTACGAACTGCCAGGTTACGCTGTGTTTACGGATTAGGTTCCTTACCGTTTTCGTTGTGCATGGCACCATGTTTTGAGAATAAATTCATTCTGATTTGGGAAGCATAGTTTTTAAGTATTTGGATACGTAGTCTGGATACGTAGCTTTTAAGACTACGTGAGTCCAGAAGACTGTTCCACGGAGCATCATACTCGAGCCTAAATGAACGCAAGATGGGACTGGAAGGTGGTGCCCTTCTTCCACTTCTCAGAGATTGAGACTCTGAGATCCACTGACCTGCATCTTGGATCCACAAACAACAGTGGTCAGATGTCATGTCAGGTCTGGAGGGCGCCGTCTCCAGTAAATGCTACTGCAGGCGGGGGAGCCCCAGGCTACAGGTGCATAGACTTTGTCGAAGCACCACCTGCCTGCCCCCCAGTTGAGGTTGGATTCGCAAGGGCCAGTGGTTTCATCACCCCTAACGTGCAGTCCATTCCGCAAACGTGAGGTAGAGGTTGTTGTGAGTTAACACAAAGGGGTGGGTCTCCTTCCACGGACCTCGGCATTTGGAGTTATGTGGATATCCATAAACACAGGCACCAACCTGCAGTATGTTTTCCAGAAGGGACTGAAAGATGGCGCCCTTCTTCCACTTCTCAGAGATTGAGACCAAGAGATCCACTGACCTACATCTTGGATCAACGAACAACAGTGGTCAGATGTCATGTCAGGTCCGGGGGGCGCCGTCTACAGTAAATGGTACTGCAGGCGGGGGAGCCCCAGGCTACAGGTGCATAGACTTTTTCGAATCAACACCTGCCTGCCCCCCAGTTGAGGTTGGATTCGCGGGGCCAGTGGTTTCCAGACGCTCCTCTTACAACTTGCCGTTTCTGTAGCTATGGAGTCGGGATCAGTGAGACATCGACTGTTGGTGTACACACATCTGGTACCATCTCCCGTCCTCACACACTCATAATGTTTGAGCTGTGGGATCCCTCAGGTGAGGATGAAGCGGTAGGCGCAGAGACACTTTCTCTGTGTCGGGCTAGCGACCATTCTGGCCTCAATGGAGAAGTGCTGTATGGCGCTGTCTCCAGTAAATGGTACCGCGGGTGGGGGAGCCCCAGGCTACAGGTGCATAGACTTTGTCGAAGCACCACCTGCCTGCCCCCCAGTTGAGGTTGGATTCGCGAGGGCCAGTGGTTTCATCACCCCTAACGTGCAGTCCATTCTGCAAACGTGAGGTAGAGGTTGGTGTGAGTTAACACAAAGGGGTGGGCCTCCTTCCGCGGACCTCGGCATTTGGAGTTATGTGGATATCCATAAACACGGGTACCAACCTGCTTAGTTGGTAATGCGAGCTAGAATGCATGCTCAAAACCTGTTAAAACGGGTACTTGGATTTTGTCAAGGTCATTGACTGTGTGTACAATCCCCTCCCAGGATGATCTTCCCAGCCTCGTCTGGGAACAAGGCATGATTGCCTAAGGACTCCCAAACACTACTCCATTTTTTTGGAAGGAAAAATTGGATTCTTCTGGCCCTTGAGTATAAAAGGAGCTGCGGGACTCGAGCGACAATCCATCCTATTCAGTCAGACAAACCCTTGCTTTCTTGTTCCACTCACCATCTTCACTACCTACCATCTACCTTCCTATTAGATCCCGCGATGGTATTGATCAGTCGAGCTTGCAAGTATTTCTTTTCTCAGTCTACAGAGATATCGCTTCACTGGGCTGAATTCTTCAAGTACCTACTCAGTACCTACCACACTTCTCTACAGTAAGGATAGAAAGTCGAGTCCCTTGACCCTCGCTCGAGCTCTAACCTATTGCTCTGCAAGGCTGACCAACTATCGGCGCATGCGCATAGCGCTGCCCCTTGAGTATACATATTTGCGGAGGCAATGGTTTCATCACCGTGGGTCTCCTTCCGCGGATCTCAGCATTTGGAGTCATGTGGATTTCCATAAACACGGGCACCAACCTGTTTAGTTGGTAATGCGAGCTAGAACGCATACTCAACCCTTGGTTAAAACGTGCACTTGGATTTTGTCAAGGATATTGACTGTGTGTACAGTCTTCTCTCAGGAGTATCTTCCCAGCCACGTCTGGGGGGAGACCACAAGGCACGATTGCCTAAGGACTCCCAAACATGACTTCCATTTACCTGGAAGCAGATACATTGGATTCTGTCTGGTCTTGGGGTGGCCTTCCTTTGTTTCAGAATGTGTAGACACACAAAATGGAACTAATATATAACAGATTATATTTAGGCTATTTGATTTACGGGGGAACTGTTCATGTAGCTGGGAGTGGGGTTTTCCAGGGTTTTCTTCCCCCCTTGACTAACGTCAAACGTGATGTAGTGTTCCCTAATTCATACCCAAGGACAGGGCGGCCCCATCGCCAAACCCTATCAAATCTTTGGCGGAGATCCATTTCTTTTGCGATCCTCTGATGCACATGGATGCTGCTCTTACTATATACTCAGCCATCCTCTTATTTGTCCTTGTGGTCTGAACCATTTTTCAGCCTATTTTTCGGTGAGAACATTGGTAAAGGCCACCATCTGGGATGCAAAGTGGCCGTCGGCCGAGCAGACTAGGGGAGTAAATGATGCCGCCTCTTTGCTCACATGCTGCCAGATATTTTCTTTTTTTTTTTTTTTTTTTTTTTTTTTTCCTCCTCAGCCCCAGCGAGGACCCCCACAACTGTGCGATCGACATATGAGGGAGCGTCAGTATCAGAGACACAGACATCGAACAACGCTTCCTCTGTCGATCCCACACGCCTCGGCATGCGAGGTCCCCTCTGAAACCTGGTGTTCAAGAATTACTGGTTCTCCCCAGATATTTCCCCATGCCGATGACATGAGCTCACCTACAAGGTCTCGTATCTCAGTGTGCCTTTGTGTAATTATTCCCCCCATTTTACAGTTCAGGGCATGTTCAAGATTGAATTCATGGTTGTCACACCCATCACATGCAACTGGCATCTCAACTGGCTTTCTCTTGTAGCGGATGGCTAAGACGTCTCGAAATTCGCAAGCAGTCAAGTCATAATTGTGTTTTTTTAACCCTAGAATGACAACCTTATTCATTCACCTTAATCTGACAACAGGGGTCCCCTGGACCCCACACCTATTATTTTATTCATTTTTATTTTTCTAGTTGTTATTTCGACCAACTAAGTTCGCTTTTTCACTCTATAGGATTAAAGAAAAGGAACAAAACAAAACAAAATTGGTAAAATATTGTATTTTATTTTTTAACAGTAAACACATGGAAACTTTGAATACGTTCGAAACTTTTTTATTTTCTTACATTATTTGAAAAAAACAAAGTTCTATATGCTTCTCAAAAAACCAAGACATTAATATTTCAAAAGTCAAATACTTTCTGAATCAAAATCAAAAAACGGATCGTCAAAATCGTGAAAAATGTCCGAGCACAAGAATTTTCACTATTCGCTACATTCATAGCATTTCGCTGAACGATGTTCATCGCACATTGGTCTTTTACATCCTTGACACAATCTTTTAGTTTTTTGTCTTCCTCCCTCTTACAGAAAGCACATCGCTGTTTCTTATCAAGCATCGTTTTTTCATTGGAAGTTGAAGCAATGTCAGGGGTTCCTCCCAAAATCTGCCGAATCGTAAGTTTGAGAGACGTTGGTATGGTTGATTTATATATTTTTTCCAACCATGGTTTGATCTATGTAAAGCCCAGTTCGTATAGAAAATTTTTTCGAGGAATCTTGTTGTCCCAGTTGGTCATTCCATGAAGAACTGCGGCATTGACTCCTGCCTGATCATAAAGAAGAAACGCATTGGCCGAGTCTTCCTAGCCGTGGTGTATGTGTGGCACAACTGATCAAATGAATCAGTCCCACCTTTGGTTTTATTGTATGTCATAATGATCTCAGGTTTGCCAGTATCACGATTTATGGCATCATCGTGGTGTAGGGAAGACAATTCATTGCCGTCTTCCTCCTCGACTGAACTTGCGTAACCGCCAAAATCTTCCTCTTCTCGCTCTAGTAACAGACGATGGATGTCTTCGTGGTTAGTAAACAAAGGTTTTGACGCCATGCTATTCATAAAAAAAAACAAAAACAAAACTACAAAAAATGGGTGAGAAACACGACTCTGACTCCCGACGAAAGCACAAAAGATCACACGTTAACTATAACACGGGGTCCTTTGGACCCCAGAGCCACTTTATACGCACACTGTTCGATTTCTAGATGGCAACTGAATTATCTGATAGTGGAATCGTGAAGGATAGGGTTAGAGGTGTATTTAGGAGGGGGAGAGGGGAAGCTGTGATTCACAGAAAAGTGGCATGGCGAAAAGAAGTTTGACGCTGGGGTCCAAAGGACCCCAGATGTCATTCTAGGGTTAATGGAAGGGTGGAGAGCCAACTTGACGTTTTTACCTTCGTACACACACGAAATGGCTACTTGATCAGAAATGGTCAGATGGTCTTAGGATGGTCAGGGCATCCTGGCTCCTGATCGGCTTAATGCTGAAAGACGCATTGCTAGGATCATCATTCCTTTTGTTTGCCATGTTGCCTATCCTTACATAATAAAAAAAATGACTACTTAAAAAAAAAATTATATGGAATGCGTCATACATTACTATTATTCTCTACTAATATCCATATCTCTAAATGAATCCATCTATCAAACGTTATTGGTAATTCTTACAATTTACAAGTTAATGTCCGTTTTCGTCCAGGATTTTCACCTCTCAAAGGTTACTTGATACCAGAAGCAGCCCAGCAGCCCGAGCAAGCCCAGAAAGATGGATTGGAATGGCCAGAGCAGCTCCAGTTGGATGCCACTGACAGACCTCCTTGTCCCAACAAACAAGAATCCCCTCAGCCTACAGGTTAGAAAGTAATTTCTTCTAAAAGTCACAATCAAATTTTGAGTTTGATCAGAGTGACCACAATGTCAATAGGTAATCAAAATTACAAAGAAATCTAAAATTACATTCAATAATCATTATTGAAAATTATAAATCAGAATGATGAGGTTTTTTTGGTAGGTACACTGTCATTTTAGCGAATTATGAAGAAAATTAAGCTATTGCTCTCGCCTCAAAATTTGTAGAATGTGAATTTTTGAAAAAATTGTATGCAGAAATCCGTTTCAGGCTATTCTGAATCATATTCTGAAGTTTAACGCATTTTTTTATGTATGTATGTATGTATATATGTATGAGTCATTCCAGACGATAACTGTCCGTAGAATTGTGCTAGAAACTTCAAACAAATTTTAAAATGTTAAGGACACAAAACGAAAGTTCAAGTTCGTTGGCCAGCATGATCGGATTACATCTTCGGGTTGAAATTTTCAAAAATGTAGTCAAAAATTTCAAAATAGCCTGTTTTTTGCGATTTGTTGTGCGAAATAATTTTTTCCGCATACTAACATGTGGTATATTCGGAATCAGCGTAAAATTTCCTATTAGAATATGTATCAAGTTTTCAAAATTTTCAAAGTTGAAAAATCAGTCAAAAATCGAAATAATGCCGTTCGCTAGTTGTAAAAATCGGTAATATTTGCATGAAACATTGTCCAATCTCAGATTGAACTACTCTTATGGAAGTATCCCTGTATAACCAATCCTAGAACCATGCTGTAGATAGAATTTGATTCCATGTTTGTCTATCAAAATCATAAACTAAAATTTCTCTACACGATCAATAGAGACTGAAATGTCGAAGATTTCTTCAAAAATTTGCTCATGAGGTCATGCTGCACGACTGGACTTTTTTTTTATTGTTTCCTATAATTTATTCAGGATTGGTATTGTTTTGATAGTCGGTACATTCATGATAGTTCATCATTCGACGGTTCTTGATCGAAAATGGGCATCTACATCTTAGTTACCTACCTAAACAAAATTTAGTTGGTATTTTTATTGTGGGTCTCCAGTTTACGAATAGGTAGGTACTCGTAGGTTGGTTGTTGGTTTAATGCAGTACTTATTTGACCACTCAGGTCTGGATATTAAGAGGGACGACCCCGTAACGTGTGGATGCGTTGAAGCAGCAAAAGATCAAATGAAAGCAACACATCCGGTGAAGAAAATCGCCAGAAAACCTTGTTCCATTTCCCGAATACCAAGACCCCCTCATGCTGGTTCGAAGACGCAAAAGCAAGAAGAAAAACGGCCCCCCGAGTACACTGGTTAGCGAATCGCATCATATATAAACAGCTAGGTATTAACGTCTGGTAACAAATGGTGAAATTGACGGAATATGAGGGGAACAGCTTACGATCTGATTGGCTCTCCAGTTATTATTATGAAAAATTTAAGACGAAGCAAAGAGCAGGGCTATCGTCATTAAATTTGACATAGTTAGGGCAGTGGAGCTCCGTTGAATCCGTATTATTGTTTTATATACAGCTATCAGAATTCCCTTCTAGGTCGTTTGAGGTAGGGGTTTCCACAATTCGAATAAACTAGGAGAGTTTATAGGTCACAGGTCACAACAGGCCACAATAGGTCACAGAGAGCTGTAGCTAGGGCCATCAGCCAAGGATAGATTGGATAGATTTTTATTGTATGTCATCCTTGTGGGATAATACATTGTCAACAATTATAAATATTAGTTACATAATAGGTACCTATATACATATTTAAAAAAACAAAAATTCTAAAAACGCATGTAAAAAAATTCATCAAATGTATAAATGGGATTGTCTCCAATTTTTCTCGTGATTTCTCTTCTAAATTGACGGGCTGGTATATTCTTCAGCTTGATTGGGAGTTGGTTGTAGAGTTTGGCACCCAAAAACGATATGTTATTTCTCTGAGCTGCTGCAGTACGGACTCTGGTCAAGGCGAGATGATCCTGAGAGCGAGTGTTGTGATCATGCGCCGAGCGATCAAACTTATCGATGTTGGTGACAACAAAGCATAGCAGCTCAATCACGTACATCCCCACAACTGTGAAGACTCCCAGCTCCTTGAATAAAGGTCGGCAGGATGTTCGGGAACTCACTCCACATATAGCTCTCAACGCTGCTTTTTGTTTTTTGAGGACAAGGTACACAGAAGGAGAGTTGCCCCACACTAATATGCCATACGCCATATGAGATGCAAAATGAGCATAGTATACACTCAATAGAACATTCCGCGAAACGCAGGAAAACAGCTTTCTCAACAGGTATGTACCACTTGCTAATTTTTTTGTAACGGCTTCAATATGGGGAGTCCAGTTCAAATTATGACGGACCTCCAAACCCAGGAGGTTGAGAGAGTTTTCATGGCTATGTTCAGAAGGGCAGTGCACATACTGTCTAAACGGAACTTAGTGAAAAAACGTTGCCTATTTCAACTAAAAATGAAGAGTTACAATATATAATTAATTTCGACGGTTACGCCATCATCAGTAACAAACAATAACTGAAGACACATTAGAAAGGACGCAAAATCAATGTTTCGGAAAAAAAATGGGGTTTATAAACTGAAATGTTCTTGCGGCTACGAATGTTGCGGTCAAACTGGTAGGAAATTCAGGGAAAGAATAAAAGGGCATCAGAAGGATTTCAGGGAAAATAAGTCTACATTTGCAAAACATCTTCAGGAATCCAATCATAATTACAATTTTGATTTGACAGATAAACAGTAGGTAGAATTTCTTCATTTTTTTCCAAAGGGAGGTGTGTTGAATGTATTTGAAAAATTCGAAATTATCAGAAGTGACAGATCTGGTAAATGTTTAAATGAGGATATCCCTTTATTATATCACATCCATGCAGTTGTAAAAAGGTCACGCATAGGTCTAGTCTAGTGGAAACGTCGCAAAACTAATTTATACGAATACTATTTTATTTTGGTAGTTGACGTGTTCACTTTCTTTTCTGAATAGTGTGATAATTAGATAAATTAATAAAAACGATCACCTTTTTACTACTACTGTTTGTAAAAGAACTTGTTGGAAGTGTAAGATCATTAGTATTTTTGCATAGGTATTATTTACAACGCAGGATTATGATATATGATTGCACTGAATATAGGTAGGTGACATGTATCATATGAACTACATCATACAGGTAGATACTAAATTGTAAATTGATGGAATATAAACCATCTCACTTGCTGAAAAAGGATGTGACAACTTTTAGAACTGACTGTTCTCTTTCAGGGGGAACGCACGCACCCAAGTTGGGCAAGTGGAAGTCCGAATATCGAGACACCATCAGCAAAGTTGGTGGTGTCATCATAAAGAAAAAACTTCTGTCCAGAGTACCACCAGAACTTCTGGAAGGGAAAAAATGAAATGTAAGTAATCAACTATCCAAATTGGATTTCAGTGGAAATTTAAATTATAGCTGTGCTTCCATTCCTTGCTACTTATCGGAGAACAGCACCAGTGCCTTGGTACTTTCTTTACCTAATTAACTCGCATTATTATTTACTTGATGACTAAATACTACAGCGTATGCTTGTGGAACATTCATTTGAAAGAATGTTCAGTTGGTAGCTCCGAACATCATACGAGGTGTGTCTGGAAAGTTATCATAAATATTTTCTCTAGGGGCCTGAGGGAGGAGTAGCTGACTGGTTTCTCCTCTCTAGACACACAGAATGTTTAGAGTGAGCCCAGCAGCTCATGGATTGTCTTGATCAAATTTTTGAACTTAACCTACTTTTCAACGTGCTATCGGAAGGAAGGTGACATGCTGTAAAGGCTGGTATGAAGCTGAAGGGGGTGGGCGACTTTTTGATCCGTGTCATTCCTAAAAGGTATGTCTACACTTGTGCGCTTTCGTCTTTCAATTTTCAACTTGCGTCTCTCAACTTGCCTCATGGGGCATGCCTCCCACGCATGCTCGAGAGGTATGCGATTCCTGTCCACATTTGCGCGTCAGTTTCCTTTCAACCTCCTTTCTCGATGGAGTCAGCAGACGATGCATGTTTGCTACTTTCAATAAGTGCGGCATTCGTGGTGATTGAAAAAGCAATAAAAAAAAAAGAAAACGCGGGGGAAGAAGCGATCCATGTGGATGAGTGACTATCTGAAAACTCGGGACTACAATATTTTGAAAGAAGTGAATGCAGATGATGTTTTGTTCAAAAACTTCACTCGACTGTCGAAGGATAACTTTCATTCATTGTTAAATCTGACTCGGAACAAAATTGAAAAAAAGGACACACGTTTCCGTGAAGCTATACCTGCAGAATATAGGCTGGCAATCACGCTGAGGTTTTCGATACCCATAGTTTTGAAAGCCATAGTTGAAGCTCTACGTCTACAGGATTACATCAAGGTAAGTGCGAGTGTTTGTCATAATAGTGTGTTTGTTTTCATAATTTTTTTTATTACTCAAAAATGACCCTCAAGAAAAATTCACAAAAAATTAGTAAAATAGGAAGTAGTAGTACTCGTAGATGGTGCGTTTGAAACATGAATATTACATAAAAAAGTCCAACGTTAGAGGTCACTACTTGTTGAATGAGCGTTTCCTTCGTGGTATTATTCAAATCCGTGGTGACAGACATCATACAATATAATAACAAACTTGAGGACGGCACTTTTCCCCACAAAAACTCACGCAAAATGAACGGTTTGACGCAAAGAAATCCAACCCATGCGGTTCGGCGTGCGCTGCCCCTTTCGCTACGTTCAACACCCTCGTTCATCTCAGAAGAGGCATGCGCCTTGGTCTTCATCACGTGCGTCACACCTTGCGCCATGACGCATTCCTCATGACGCACGAAAGTTGAACAAGTGTAGACACACCTAAAGATGTGCCAAGGCTCTTCGAATGACACGGTTCTCCAGGGATGATGTGGTTCGAAAAGTCGCCCACCCTCTTCAGCTTCCTACCAGCCTTTACAGCATGCCACCTTCCTTCCGACAGCACGTGAAAAGTAGGTTAGTTTCAAAAATTTGATCAAGACTCGAACATTCTCCAAGAGCTGCTGGGCTCACTCTAAACATTCTGTGGGTTGTCTAGAGAGGAGAAACCAGTCAGCTGCTCCTCCCCCTAGCCCTTAGGCCCCTACAGAAAATATTAATACGAACTTTCCGGACAGACCTCGTACTAAGTACAACAGGGTTACATCCCTTCTTTTCCCACATTCCTAAGCGAGGGGCTTTTCCCAAGGTGTCCAAGCCTCGGACCGGCGATTCCTTCCCAACCTCTGAAAAGCATGGCGATTCCTTCCCCTTAAAGTGTTGGCGATTCCTTCCGGTTACTCAATTCCTTCCGCCGTGCAATCGGCGATTCCTTCCCGTTACTCAATTGCTTCCCACCCAGGTGTTGGTTAGTTTTGAAGCAAAAATTAACCCTTTATAGGACTAAACCCTTAATTGCACAATCAAGTACATAAAACCCAAATCAAAGTATTACAATCACCAAGTATTAAAATCACAAAAATCACAAAATAAAAAATCCGTCGTAAAGTTCACGTCTCAATTTCACTGCTCAAAAATCCCACCAAATGTAACACTGACCCTTTTAGCAAATTGGTAAGGGTCATCGTCGGGAGTTTGCCGAGCTATGAGTTGCCGGATCCAATTTTCCTTTATTTTTGTCTGACTCTTGGGAGTATGTTGGTAGCTGTCATAGGTCTTAATGTAGATTTCTGTTTAAAAAGCCTACCTTCCGTGACAAAAAAAAGTGTCGGCATCGCCAGGATCCATCATCGATCATCTATTATAACTAAACTAAACTGGCAACTTGTTATTTTGCGACTCCTCCTGATGGGCCTTATCACTTTGAGATTGGAGGGGAAGGGATCGCCAAACCCGGCTCACTGGCCGGCCTCACACCGGTAGGAATCGCCAAATCCCTCGGGTCGCAAGGTCCAACTTTCACTTTGACGGGAAGGAATCGACGGTTCCTCGTCCAAGCAAGCTCAGTTCGTGTTAAACAGTCTCCACAGTTACAAGCTCTCATTAAATATGTTTCTATCTTTAAACAAAGTGTTATTCTATCAAAACCCATATCCTGATATCATTGCTTATTTAAAGACCATTTTTAACGATATACTCTTCGATAGGTTTCTCAACAACTCAGTTTGTCCGTTAGACTGTAGGACTCAAACGTTAACGCTAAAACCCAAAATGTTTTTTTGAATTCTATTTAGTATGAGTTTTTATCATAAAAATGGTTTTTAACAATTTGAACAGGTTGTTCTTTGTTGCTCAAATTTCGATACAAATCAACATTATAATACGATAGGTAATAATTTAAAAAATTGGCTCATAGGATCATGCTGCATGACTGGAACTTATTACAACCTTTTTGATTAATGCCCTTAAGAAGCGGCGGTGAAGATACCCCATGATTGGACTGAGTTTTCACCCCTTCCCAGTAGTTTTTCAACCCCAGATTTTCAGAGTGTTGTTCAGTAATTTGTGCAGAATACAAATATTTAAAAAACGAAAATTGGTTTTGTTTCCGAGACTACCTAAAGGTAGCGGAAGCATTGTTTTCAATTTTGGGAGAAAAAACATTTTTGGTCTCCAAAAACCAAAATTTCCACTCGCATTTTACGTTTTAGTTTAGACCATTCTGAACAACTTTGGTTCCATGTCTGTGTCCGCAAATCCTTCTAACAAGCTTATTTTCCACAGTTTCATCCGATCTGGATGAAATTTTCAGGGAATGTGCGGGCTAGGTTGTAGCTGGTCCCCTGTTAGTTTCATTGTTGCCAAATCAATACTTCACTCTGCGCATGCGCAAACGTAAATTCCATTATGCTCCATTTTTTCACGCCCTAGTCGTCACAAAATTCGGATGATAGTTGGAGGATGACGATTTGATCATCCCATATCAATTTCAACATGATTGTATCATTAATAGCTCCTACACATGTGCCTATGTGAAATCCTTGCAACAAGCTTATTTTCCACAGGTTTCATCCGATTCGGTTGGTTTTCAGTAGACGGTCTCCTATCAGTTTCATCATGATTGACTCAATACTCCACTCTGCGCATGCGCAAACGTAAATTCTACCAAGCATCATTTTCTCACGCCCTAGTCGTCCGATCTCACTCAAATTTGGATGATAGTTGGGAGATGACAATTTGATCATCTTATATAAATTTCAACATGATTGTATCATTAATAACTACTGCGCCAATATGAAATCCCCGTAACAAGCTTATTTTCCACAGTTTTCAAGTAAGAAGTAGGTAGGTACATTTATGACATCACCCAGGGAGACTCTAAGCAAAAATATTGACTGGGAAACCTGAGAGCAGAACCAAAATTATACTCGTAGAATAAAGCTTGAAAGGCAAACAACAAGGGGATTTTGAAAGATATTTCTCATTAATTTAATCATTATTTGAAAACATATTCAAATAACACTAAATAAAAGTAATAAACTATTATAATAAATATATAAAATTAAGAAGCAATAGTAAGTAAACTAATACTCCTAACATTCAGTACCTAGTAAAAAAAAGGTTGGTACTTCAAGAACCAACGTGACTTGAAAATTCGAAAAAAAATGAAAAATTCCGAGTCTACCTAAAGGTGGCGGAAGCATTGTTGTTTCACTTTCAGGAGAAAAAAAATTGTTGGTCTCGAAAACCAAAATTTCCACTTGAATTTTACGTTATAGTTCAACAGGATTCTATCATTAATATTTACTGCGCCAATCTAATTAAAAACCTTAAGTTCCACAGTTTTCATCCGATTTTGATGAAATTGCCAGCGAATGCGCGGTTTAGGTTGTAGATGGTCCCGTACTTATTTCATTGTTTTCAACTCATCAGTTCATTCTGCGCTCACACAACGTAAATTAGATTGAGTATCATTTTTTCGTTTCTTAATTGACCAATTATGACATTCACTTCTTGATTTACTCTTTTCCATTATGGAATTTTTCAAGATCATTCAAAACTTTTCAATGATCTATACATTCATGATAGGTAAACAAGGAAGCTATGTGCCACACCCAACTTGGCAGACGTTTTTTAATTACGTTGTTAGCGCGAATTTTTGAAGAAAATTAAGCTATTGCTCTCGCCTCAAAATTTGTAGAATGTGAATTTTTGAAAAAATTTAATGCAGAAATCCGTTTCAGGCTATTCTGAAGTTTAACGCATTTTTTTATGTATGTATGTGTCATTCCAGACGATAACTGTCCGTAGAATTGTGCTAGAAACTTCAAATTTTAAGGACACAAAACGAAAGTTCAAGTTCGTTGGCCAGCATGATCGGATTACATCTTCGGGTTGAAATTTTCAAAAATGTAGTCAAAAATTTCAAAATAGCCTGTTTTTTGCGATTTGTTGTGCGAAATAATTTTTTCAGCATACTAACATGTGGTATATTCGGAATCAGCGTAAAACTTCCTATAAGAATATGTATCAAGTTTCAAACATTTCAAAGTTGAAAAATCAGTCAAAAATCGAAATAATGCCGTTCGCTAGTTGTAAAAATCGGTAATATTTGCATGAAACATTGTCCAAATTCAGATTGAACTACTCTTATGGAAGTATCCCTGTACAACCAATCCTAGAACCATGCTGTTTAAAACGTAGGTAGTAGGTGCTTAAAAAAAAAAAAAAAAAAAAAAAAAAAAAAAAGTAATCACAACTGATGAGTTTACTCTGTGCATGTGTTAATAATTTGATTCCATGTTTGTCTATCAAAATCATAAACTAAAATTTCTCAACACGATCAATAGCGACTGAAATGTCTAAGATTTCTTCAAAAATTCGCTCATGGGGTCATGCTGCATGACTGGACTTTTTTTTAATTTGTTGTGCGAAATAAATTTTTCAGCATACTAACATGTGGTATATTCGGAATCAGCGTAAAACTTCCTATAAGAATACGTATCAAGTTTTCAAACATTTCAAAGTTGAAAAATCGGTCAAAAATCGAAATAATGCCGTTCCCTTGTTGTAAAAATCGGTAATATTTGCATGAAACATTGTCCAAATTCAGATTGAACTACTCATATGGAAGTATCTCTGTATAAATCATAAACTAAAATTTCTCTACACGATCAATAGCGACTGAAATGTCGAAGATTTCTTCAAAAATTCGCTCATGGGGTCATTCTGCATGACTGGACTTTTTTATTCTCTGTTTGAATGTATGCTTTATTCCCATTTCAACTGTTTTGTGCACATTAGGGTGCCCGCTAATTTAAGAAAGGTGGAATTTCGATGACCTCCACCCGGAATTTGGTTAAAAATGTCAAAAAAATGACCCCTGAATTTTTCAGATTTTTTTGCACAACAAAACCCACGCCAGTAGCTCGATTTTGGTTTTTGAAATACGCTTTTTTGTGTGCCAATATCAGACTTTTGAATATAGCTTTTACAAACTTCTTTGTAAAATTGTGAAACTTCGTATCCTTACGATTTTGGGGTCGCTGAACTGGAATATACAGTCGAAACAAGTCGACAGCAACAACTTTTGACAGTTTGGAATCTCAAAATCATGTCAAAAAACGCTGCAAATTATTACACAAAGGTTTATTATTTATTTATTAGACTGCTCTTCTACGTAGATCTCTGGTCCATAATTATTAAACGCCGCTTATAGTATATTTAGTATCGGAACTCGGAGCTTCGGACCTCACAAATGGGTTAAATCCATTACAGCAGCGGAATCTCACAATTTTACGCTTTTTAATATAGTTGATAAACAAAACAATTTATTACCAAGTCATCTTTCCAACACATAAAAGTGTTACCTATATTGTATATTGATGTAATTTAATTGGTCAAATTTCAAAAAATGTGCTGACAAAATCACTGAAAATGGCTAAGAATCGTTAGATTGATATTTTTTAGCATAAGATTGGTCTAATAAAGTTTATCAACTGTGAAATAGAACATTCAAACATTTATGTACGAAATAATGCTAAAAACGAACTTCATTAAATTTTGTTTTAAAAAATCTATAAAATTGCAAAAAATAGCCTAAAATCCAAAATCTCTTTTTGAATAGAAGAGTATAATTTAGAATACTTTTTTTTTCATAAAATTAATTGCTAACATTTTCTTTTCACTCATAAATCACCAATTTCTATACAACTTGAAATATACCAAAAAAAGACACATTTTCACGCTGGCGAGAAGTTAGGACCAACTAGACCCCAAGTGGAGTCTATGTGCGAAAGAACAGATTTTTTAAGACAATTCTAAGGCCTTTTATGGCCCGGACGGCCATTCAAATTTGGATTCTACGCACCTTGATACGTAAAGTGACAAAGTTTGAGGGGGGGTTATAAAAATTTTGTGCTATACGATCACATAGGCTTATTATTGGAAATTATAAACCAAAATGACAATTTTTCAAAATTCATTGTAAAACTATAAAAATTCGTATTCTTTTGTTTTTTGAGTCGCTGAACTCGAATTTGCTGTCAAAAAATGAAAATTCTAACAGAAATACGTAAAAATAAGAATTTTATTAATCACAATCAGAATTGCCATTTTTTGACGTGATTTTGACATTCCAAACTATCGTGGATGCTTTCGACTTGTCTACTTGTAAGTACACGAAGTTTCACAATTTTACAAAGAATTTTGTTAAAGTTATATTGAAAAGTCTGATTTTGGCAAAAAAAGTATTTCAAAAACCAAAATCGAGCTACCGGCGTAGGTTTTTGTTATACAAGGAATCTGAAAAAATTCAGCGGTCATTTTTCGACATTTTAAACCGAATTTCGGGTGGAGGTCATCGAAATTCCACCTTTCTCAAAATAGCGGCCACCCTAGTGCACATATTAGCAATATTTGCACAACAAAATCAATGTCTCTCCACTCGCATTATTTCTTTTCAATTGTGTGCAATGATCTTTTTTATTTTACAGGATCCACTTACGTAACTCGAAAAAAACGGAAATGATTCGTCTCTTCCATTATCTACGCAATATCACGCTATCTCCAGAAGCCGTCCAGATAACCAACCTCGAAAAAATATTTTTGTACTCAACTAACATAGAAAAAAAGCCAAGAGGTTTACATTATCTAAATAAAACTCCTCCACAATTTCGACTGAAGTGATTTTTATTAAATAAAAACAAGAATCCATTTTTTTCACATTTTTTCTTAATATTTCGAATAAACAAAATGAAATAATAAGCATTTTCGTTTTAAAATTATCTTTTACAAAGCTATAAAGAAATGATCCATTGACGCAACCAAGCAGTGGGAACAGAAATCTGGAGTACGGAAGTGTACTTAATACAATTAAATGCTTAATTATTCGATTATCATAATCACATTTTCCTGTGTGAAGTTACATTTATTTTGTATAACACGATTATAATATCATCATTGCGTTAACGTGATCTTCCCCTCGTCATGTTTTTATGGAAATTAGCACTTTTAGATTATTGGAAGTGTAACAAAACTTGGTGTATACAAAGTACACTAGGTATAATTTACAATGTAAAATCGAACAGGGATTCGTTGGCTATATTGCGAGCTGCAAACAACACAAAAAATAAGGACAGCGAAATTGCTTTTTCAAGCACCAAGTTATGTTTTCTTTCTACGCAGTGTTTATTACACAAGCTCTTTAAATACAAATTTTAATTATTTAATTATCGCAAGGGAGGGGATTTTTGTGGTTGAAAAATCAAAATGCGAAGGAATGTAGTGATATCGCAAACCGATTCCCCTGAGCAAACTTATAATCAATGTTTTATTCTACCTATTTTCAATGTTTACAATAAATCCTTTAAAAATAACACGAGGATTGCACGATAGAAACTTAAAAGTTGAAACGCCTAGCTGTCTACAGAATAATAGGTATAAATCGAGTTTCCTCGACAGGAGTGGTGACTATAAAATGGTGGAAAGCTGTGGAATTTCGAACAATTCCTTATCAAAACGAGTCCCGACCAAGAATGGAACTTACAGAAACCCAATTTAGTTTTACAAAGGTCTCACTGATGGCTAAATTTTGACGATATCAATACTAAACATAGATTACATGCATACAAAAAATTAAAATATATATTTTTTTTTCATATTAGGTACTAATATTTTTGTTTATAAGCATTATAGAATAATAGTGATACGGAAAAAAAATCGTAATTTCTTGACCTTGATTTAAATGTTTATATAATAAGCCTCAACCTGCAACCCAATCAAAGCTATTTGGTTAATAAAGGAATAAATTCGACCAATATTTGCATAAACGAAAATCTCTGCAGCAACGAAATAAAATAAACAATAATGGAATTTTATTGAAAAGATGAAAGTTTGGAAACAACATTTTAATTTTTTTCTCTTTTTTTTTTGAGCTGGCTTTAGCACAGAGCAAGTTTTTCTTCAATTTTTTGGATAAAAAATAAGGAGTTTGGTTTATTGCTCCTCGTCGCCGAGTTCTTGTTTCACTTTGGAGAAATCAAATTCCTCTCCAGTACCTGAAAATTAATTTGAAATAAATTAATAAATGACAATGCACACCAATTTATCACATAAATGAGGTCTATATTCAATGAGACGTTAGCGAACAATCAAGTCGAGTCACAAAACTCTAGACCCTGACCAACTAATCTGAATTTTTACTAAGCGATTGACTACTTGATGTTACGTATTTTTGAGATGCGAGCGTACCGAGCATCCGGACCACTGATCTGTGTAAAATCTCATGGTGACTGGAGCGCTGGGAATGCCACGAGGTGGGTAGTCGAACTAAAGAGCAAGTCAGAGTCTAGAGTCGCGTGACTCGACTTGATTGTTTGAGAACGTCACGTTATAATTCATTGAATAGTTTTAGCGAATTGTAAACTAAATAGATTTTATCCAAGTTTCTTCGTATAAATCCGGGTTAGGGCATTGTGAAATGATGCCCCAGAACATATTTTCACCCGCAAGTGATTGAAGACGATTATAATAATAATGCGATAATAATCAATCCCAGTAAAACTCAATTTATCATCCTTTCCAAAGAATCTATTAAGTCACCCACCGCATTACCAGATCTAAGGATCGATGGTCACACCGTAAAGCCTGTGTCAAGTGTCCGTGATCTGGGAATTTTCCTAGATGTACAGCTGTCTTGGAATCGACAAGTCTCTCACATATTGAAAAAGGTTTATAGTTCCCTTTACACTTTACGAAGGTTTAAGAATTTCACTCCCCCTGATTTAAAATTAATCTTAGCAAAATCATTATTAATACCACATTTCACTTACTGTTGTGAATTCTTTTCTCAAAGTTTGTCATCCAAAGAGCTCCATAGATTGCAAGTTTGCTACAATTCAATAGCCAGATATGTATTTGATAAAGGCCGATATAGCCATATTACTGAATTTTCAGAAAAATTAGTAGGTTGTTCTTTAGTAAACTATTTTAAATTTCGAATTTGTATATTCATATTTAAGCTTTTGTATGGTGAGGGCCCTGCTACACCAGAATACCTAGAGGGCATGTTTGCCTATGGGCGTTCTGGAAGGCTCCATGTCTTGAATGTATCACCCCATCGAACGGTCTCCTTGGGTAATTCCCTTCGTATCGCTGGTGCAAGGATATGGAACGCCCTTCCCATTGCCATCCGTCGTTGCCCTGACTTTTCTGCCTTCCTTTTGCTAGCTGAGAAGCATTTTGCAGCCTGAATTATTTATTTTAACCCACCACAACATTTTTGTTTTCATTATTATGTTTTAGCATACTTTATTTTTGTTTTTAATCATCTATATTTTTTTAACTACAAATACCTAACTATCTAAAAAAGAGCTGATTTGTATATTAATGTAATTTTAATTTTTACACAACTAAAGGCCCACGAGGCTTATGTGTATGCATTTCGTTTGCCAATAAATCTTCTTCTTCTTCTATTATATAACATTCGTTTTTCCAAAAAATGAAATATTAAAAAAGAGAAGACGAGTTAAAATACAGAAAGCAGCAAAACTGTATTGAATCACTAAAATTGGCGAATAATGACAGACCACTGTTTAATTCGGTTTCTACAGCTGAATATTACTTGGAAAAAGTTTGACAACTATCAGTTAGAACATTTAAAACCTCGAGCACGAATTTCAAGCTTTCGAAGCTCGAATTTCAACTCGAATGCTCGAAGAAATTGTTCAAATGGTTAAAAAAAACAATGTCATCATCTTCAAAATATCGCTCATACGGTCATGCTGCATGACTGTTTAGACTTTCAAACTAATGAAGAAATTCCCATTGATTGGTAAAATGGATGACCTGCGTTGCGCTCCCGCCAGGGCGCTACACAGTGCACTTTGCCGCATTATGATGTACGCCAGTACGCCCCCCTTTACTTGGCATGAGTGGAACTATTGAACCTTTCATCCTACGTTTCCGATTATAGATCATCGCTTAACCCATTCGCCGCGGAGCCCTGACCGACTGCGTGTCCCCTGTGCGCGAAGCCTTTCTTACCTGCAACTCACCTTGTAGTGGAGAAATATTTGAGACTGTGACGCTCGCCCTCCTCTTTTAGTTTTTCTTGTTTCTCCACTATTCTTCTATTTTTGACGTAATTCTTTTTGCATGTTGTTCAGGAATATATTATGGACAAAAATGTTTGATGTTTGAAGGGTTTGTACCTTTTTTGTCATTATTATATTCTCATAAACTCGAATTCACCAATAGTTTATTGTTTTCATTATTTGTTCCATTATTACTTCATTTTTCATAATTATAATTACTGATGCATTATAGTACTATACCATTGTTATTGTTTTTGATTGTTATTGAATTCGATTATCCAAGAAGTCCAGAGAAATTGCCAGGTCAGAGCCAAAAGAATTTATCGAAAAGTGCCACCTAGGTAGTACCACTCACACTTACACTCCTAAACCTACTATATATACATGTAAACTAAGAAAAAACTGAAACCTGGACTATATACACTACTACTAATAAGAAAAAATAGAAAATATGAGATAAATAACGAAGATAAGAAAAAACTGACGGTAGAAAATAGTGGTTTGAAAAGCATCAAAGTGAGGAGGACAGAACCGAACATCAACAAAGTGTACAGTGGAATGACGCTAAAAATAACTGCGATAGGCTTTCTCAGAATATTTCTGAAGAATCCCCACCACTTTTATGTGTATTACTCATAAAATGACAAAAGATCACGAGAAAAAAGGGTCTCCAAAGGTAACATGGTTTATCTTGGATGAGAGAGTTCAGGATGGGAGATGGATGGGGGGGACTGAAACACGTCGAGCGCTATCTAGTATGCCCCCAAGAAACTGAAAAATAGTTTGAAAAAGTTTCGGAAGATCGCAGGAGAATGCAGGAACGGTTTGGAAAAACGCGGGCTTCGCGCTCGGAGCACTGCTAGCATTTGTGGAAAAATGCGGGCCTCGCGCTCAGAGCACTGCTAGGATTTGCGGAAAAACGCGGGCTTCGCGGCGAATGGGTTAATATCACCCGATAATATCACAGGGGCCAGTCATGAGTCAGACGTCAGCAGAGTTGGGCAAAATTTTAACTATAAGTACAGTTACTAGCAGGTTTAGGTTAACTGTATTCGTTCGCAATTACAGTTACAAGCCCTGGAATTTTTTTTTTTTTTTTTTTTTTTTTTTTGATACTTTTACGGATACTGTAACTGTATCCGAAATTCGCGGATACAGATACTGCCTAGGGAAAGTAACTACAGATATAGTTTGCGTCTGACTTTACCCCAACCGTTCCGTTCGACGTCAAGCTGTGAATCTCCAATTCAACCCTTCAACTATTCGTCGCTTTTAAAACTTGAAGTTCCATCCATATAAGTTAATGGTGAGTCAACAATTAAACGAGGGTGATTATGGACAGCGAAAAGAGTTCTGTGAAAGGATGCAACATGTGTGACGACAAGGTCATTTTGTTCACAAGCGATGAAGCCTGTTTTCATCTTGATTTCTTCGTTAACAAACAAAATTTCAGGTACTGGGGTCCTGACAATCCCAGAGAAATTCACCAAAGACCGCTAAACTGCCCCCGAGTAACGGTGTGGAGTGCTGTTGGGGAACAACAAGTGATCGGGCCTTACTTCTTCGAAGAAAACGGCACCACAGTTTCTATTAATTCCGATCGTTACGTGACCATGCTTGACGAATTTTTCTTTCCAGATTTTTGACGTCGTCGTATCCCGATAAGATGTGTGTGGTTCCAGCAAGATGTGTCGACGTGGCACACCTCAAACGCCACTATGGACGTGCTCCAGCAAAAATTTCCTGGCAGCTTGATTTCTCCGTCGCTTTCCCTGCCGCTCGCCTAATTTGTCGCCTTGCGACTTTTTAGCGAATTTTTGAAGAAAATTAAGCTATTGCTCTCGCCTCGAAATTTGTAGAATGTGAATTTTTGAAAAAAAAAAAAATGTATGCTGAAACGGATTTCAGGCTATTCTGAATCATATTCTGAAGTTTAACGCATTTTTTTATGTATGTATATATGTATGTGTCATTCCAAACGATAACTGTCCGTAGAATTGTGCTAGAAACTTCAAACAAATTTTAAAATGTTAAGGACACAAAACGAAAGTTCAAGTTCGTTGGCCAGCATGATCGTATTACATCTTCGAGTTGAAATTTTCAAAAATGTAGTAAAAAATTTCAAAATATCCCGTTTTTTGCGATTTGTTGTGCGAAATAATTTTTTCAGCATACTAACATGTGGTATATTCAGAATCAGCGTAAAATTTCCTATAAGAATATGTATCAAGTTTTCAAAAATTTCAAAGTTGAAAAATCAGTCAAAAATCGAAGTAATCGAAGATTTCTTCAAAAATTCGCTCATTGGGTCATGCTGCATGACTGGACTTTTTTCTTGTGGGGGTTCCTGGAGGAAAGGATTTACAAAGATAAACCAAGATCCCTGGATCGACTAAAGGAAGCAATCACCACTGAAGTCAACATTTCTCGGGACACCTTGGCAGAAGTGATGAGGAGCTTCCACCAAAGGTTGGACCAAAGCATCCAAACTAATGGTCGTCACATGCTTCGTCGTCTTAAAAAAATTGTTATATAATTCAAATCTCCACTCTTAACTAACATTTTAAGACCAATAAAAATGTTTTAGCTTGAGAAATTACCGAGTTATGATTTTTCAAAATCCATCCTATTCTCTTGAACCACCCTCCAGAACACACAACCTGAAACACTAATAGGTATTTACTATTTAGGCTAGCCTTTTTTAGATCGGTGAAGTGACTGCCTGGCTCATAAGACTCCCATATCCAGCTTTCCATTTAATCGATGAGCTATTTCGTTATTTGATTAAATTTTACTCGAATAGAAAAGCGAAATTACCTCTTTTAAAGATGTCCAAAACGTCTAGGCAAGTGGTTTCGAAATGTGTGGTTGCGTCGTACGAAGTTGATATGAATATTTGTGACTCTGTGCCAAGATCGGTTGGTTCGAGGAAATCCGAGACAGTCACGAATTTGTTGGTTATCGGTCCGAGGAGTTCCAAACCTGAAAATCGGAATTCATAAATTGAATCGTTTATTTCAGAAACCACCTAAGCTACAAAAATTCAAAAAATGTTGTTTTGGTGGCACTATTTACTTCAGAGGTGAATACATCGTTTAGTGCAGAAATAACCATTGTTCCATATCACCAATGCTATTTGACAGCCTTGAAAAGAATCCGTTTATTTCAGAAAGAACCCAAGCGCCGTCGCTGTAGCCCAAGCCCACTGAAGCATGTAGTCTACTTGTATGAGTATTTCCGTTTAATGCCCAGTAAAAACCACTCTTGTTTATACTTAAGTGTGTCTCTTACTTACCTTTGATACCAAAACAGATAAAAATCAATCGTTTGACTTAATTTCAATAATAATTTTTTTTTAATCACTTTAAATTTATTCATTTATTGCAGAAACCACCTAAGTGCAAAATTTTCGAAAATGTATAACTCAAAAACTTGAAGGGGAAAGAAGTTTACCAAAATAGATAATTCCAATAGTTCTTGATTTGGTAAAAAAATATTTGAAGGAGACTAAACCTATACTTTAACTGCAAAACAGGTTTTTTTTAAGTTTTCCAAAAGTTGAAAAAAGCGCACTTAGGTGGTTTCTGAAATAAACGATTCAATTGAGATAATTGTTTTTCAAGGGTCGCCACGTAGAAGCTATGCTATTGTGCTAAACCTCTTGCTGTTTCCTATTAAGGGAGGGGGGGGGGGTCTTCTATAACTTTTCGAGGTCTCACCAACAGTGGACTAAGTAACTATCTACTGGAAAAACAGGCAAAACAACTGTTGTAAAGAGAGAGTACTTAGTTTCAGGCATTATCGCCAGAACTACTGATGGGGCAAAATTAATGCGAATATCATACTTTTCACTTCAATATTATGCACCACTGAACGAATATATTAAATTTATATATAATACTAGAATAGTAACAAAAAAACGCTGCAAATTATTACACAAAGGTTCATTATTTATGTATTAGACAGCCCTTCTACGTAGATCTCTGGTCCATAATTATTAAACGCCGCTTATAGTATATTTAGTATCGGAACTCGGAGCTTCGGACCTCTCAAATGGGTTCAATCCATTACAGCAGCGGAATCTCACAATTTTACGCTTTTTAATATAGTTGATAAACAAAACAATTTATTACCAAGTCATCTTTCCAACACATAAAAGTGTTACCTATACTGTATATTGATATCATCTAATTGGTCAAATTTCAAAAAATGTGCTGACAAAACCACTGAAAATGGCTAAGAATTGTTAAATTGATATTTTTTAGCATAAGATTGGTCAAATAAAGTTTATCAACTATGAAATAGAACATTCAAAAATTTATGTACGAAATTATGCTAAAAACGTGAACTTCATTAAATTTTGTTTTAAAAAATCTATAAAATTGCAAAAAATAGCCTAAAATCCAAAATCTCTTTTTGAATAGAAGAGTATCATTTAGAATACTTTTTTTTTTCATAAAATTAATAGCTTACATTTTCTTTTCACTCATAAATCTCCAATTTCTATACAACTTGAAATATACAAAAAAAAAGACACTTTTTGACCTATTTTTGGCTCATGGCACCCATGAGAGTGGAGCGATCGAGCCGGCGAGAAGTTAGGACCAACTAGACCCCAAGTGGAGTCTATGTGCGAAAGATCAGATTTTTTAAAGTCAATTATAAGGCCTTTTATGGCCCGAACGGCGGACGGACATTTCAAATTTGGATTCTACGCTTAACCTCATTTTGTAAATCTTATTACCACCTATGGAGTTGGTGTAAAGAGTAAAGCCGTACAGAGCACCGTTAATTAAGGAGTCGTATGTTGTGAAAAAGATCATCCTCACGAACAGCACCCAAGACAATATTGTATGAAGATCCACCAGGAGTTGAGAAAACAGAGGCTTTCAAAAACATACTTTTGTATCATTGTAGGAACAATGATCTTACTAAGTCGGGGGGAGTGTGATGTACCTCCAGTTTTGATGTAGAACACAAACAGTAACATGGTAACGAAGCAATAACGATGGGGAAAGATAAATTTAAAATATGAGCTTATGATTTAACTTGAAATACTCTTGCATGATTTATTATTCAATATAAATAGTGTTATTAGCCTCGTTTTAATATATATTCTATATTAATTGTTATCAAAAATGTATTAGGTGCATTACATTCCAAAATTTTCGCAAACACACTGTATCTGAATGATGTCATCAAAAATTATGAAATGTAAATCACACATAGTAGATCAGAAATGTTTTGCTCTCATCAAAAGGTTTTAATGGAATCGATATTGGATATATTTTTCGAAGTTTCTGAATCTAACTTCATAAGCTGTCTTTGAAGGGGCAAATAATGGGAAAATAGTATCCTAGAAATCGGCAATACATGGAATTGTTAATGAAGAACGGAAGTTAGAAGAACGTTGTCTAATTCCACAGAAGAATGAACTAAAGTAGAAACAGGAGTAGGAGCTGCTATAGCAGCAGAAAGTCAAGAAGAAAAAGGAATTTGAGCTCTTTTAGTAAAATAAGCTCCTGTATCTACATCTATCTCAACTGTGAATATATCGCACCCATCCTAGAATAAGGGTACAACTCAAAAAATTTCATTTTCGGCAAATCGCATTCAAAGTTTTCCTTCCACACCATTGGCTACCCGTTCTTTGGAACACGATGAACATAATTTATCTTTGCAAAACTTGTTTCCTACATTATCACTCTAATGCCCCATAAATAGTTTTTTTTGCCAGTGGGAAGGGAGTGGGGGGAACGGTTTTGTTGATTTTTCAAGAATTTTTGAGTTGTTCCAACTCAAACACTGAAATCTCACCAGTCAGGATCCAAAATGTTCAGAAAAGAAAGACACAAGTTAAAATTGTCCACACAAAAAGGAAACAACTCAAAACGAGACACAGACTGCGTGAACTCAACTGAGTTGTGTCTTTCTTCCTAGGACGTGAATTGGTTACTCCCTCCATAGAAGAAAGACACACGCACTCTCTAGCGGAATTAGAGTGCCCTACACATATCTCCACCTTCTACAAACAAACTAGACCGTTTCTACTTCTCAGAACCACAACTAACTCAAAAATCGCGATTTTTGAGTTGTACCCTTATTCTAGGACGGGTGCGATATGATGTGCCATACCATAAATTCTAATGATCCAATTGCTATTATTGCATAAATTATTCCTATTGATCCAAATGTCTCATTTTTTCCTCTCTCTTGTATGATAATATGTGAAATTAATCCAAATCCTGGTAGGATTAAAGGAGTTGCAATGATAAATCGATTTCGACGGTTACGTCAGTAACAAACTATTGTTTGTCGATTCAATATTTGGCCAGCAGCAAATGTGTTCAGAGTACGAAGTCATACCTGGTTTGATTTCTTCTTCGGGATTGGAGGTTTCGACTGTGGTGGACACCATAGCGATGAACCAGCCCTTGGCAGCGACTTGGTGTGTGTAGCTGACCTGGGAGACGTAGATGTCGGAGCGGCGGTTGACCTGCTTCTGAGGTATGATGATCTGAGTGGACAACGCATCCTTGGTGTTTGGGATGGGATGATCCATCAAACAGATGCACCTGATTACCTGGCCCGTCTTCTTGACTTTGTCCGGCACGTATGAAGGGTCGCAGTAAACCTGCGCAGCATTGCAGAGAAAAACCAAATTTATAAAACTATTAGAGAGCTGTTACCTACATATTCAGTATCTTAATAATTTACATGGGAGGGGAGTTAAGAATATCATTCGCAGACATTTTGTACATTTGACAATGGGTAAACAACTCTCTCCCCACTCAAGTCAGCCAAAAACAGCTATCAGCATCGTTGTGTCCAAATCTTAATAGACACTCTTTTTTGGTTGTGGGGGGAGGGGGTGTGTTAATGCACATTTATTATACTTGCTCCTGTTCAGGGAAAGGTTTGGATGCAGGTTTGGATTTGCTAGACGTCCGTAATCATTTTTTTCCAATGTCAACACAAATCCAAAACGACAGTATGAAACACAAAAACGCTGCAAATTATTACATAATGGTTTATTATTTTTGAATCAGATAGCCAGCTATAGTAACCAGCATGCTCTGGGGCTTTTGCCAGTCTCTTTTCTAGTATCCACCTCTGTTCTCGCGTTACAGGCTGCGCTCCCGATGGGGAGCAAATGGATGATCGTACAGCCACCCGAGTGGTCTCATTCAATCCACGGAGCTAATTTCTATAGGAACCAAACTAAAACTGTAGGTACACTGGATTCCAAAAGCATCTGGGACATATCCCAGTCGATTCCGCGTCTGAAATTACTTGGGTGTTGACACCCCACTTACCTATGGCAGAAATATAAGTAAACAGCTATTCATCCAGAGGGTTCAGACTCCATCCTGCCCATGTAATGCAATTTTAATTTAAAAACGATTTGCTTCGAACTATCTGAAAAGATTTTGGGAAGAAGAACGAAGAATTTTAGATGGGCTGGATCAATTATTTTTGTAACATACTAAAGTATGATATAATATACTAAGTATACTAGAGTGTTCAAGGTAGGTTAAATGTTATATGGGGTAAAAGTAATAAAATATAATATAAAATATATATTATATCCGTTCCGATTCGCCTTTCTGCTACTCCACTATGCCCCAATGCCAAACCCCCCTCAGGTTGGCGCGGCGTATTATATGGGTATAACAAGTAAAAGTAATAAATATCCGTTCTCCTACACCCCTCTGCTACGCCCCTGGTCACCCCAGCCGCCACAAGGTGCCACGGCACCTCCTCTCACTCCACCCCCCCCTCCCCCCCCTCACCACCAACAGTGACCCCCCTGCCAGGCGTAAGTCTAACACTCAAAGCCTGGAAAAATACACTTTTTCGCCCGTTGTTGGCCCATAGCATCTATGCGACTAAAGGGATCGGGATGGTTAAACGTTAGGACCAACTAGACCCCAAACGGAGTCTATATGCGAGAGAAAGGGTTTTTTAAGTCAATTCTTAGGCCTTTTATGGCCCGACGGGAAAAGGACATTCCAAATTTGGATCCTACGCACCTTGAAACGTACAGTGACAAAGTTTGAGGGGGGGTTATAAAAATTTTTTGCTAAACCAAAATGGCTTTTTTTACTCAGTATGAAAAAGCGATAAGAAAGAGCTGTACTGCCATACTAAGAAAAGTTCCCGAATCTGACCAAACCCTTCTTTTGGGGAAAATACGTCTCTAGGTTTTGAGTAGGAATTTCCTGATATTAGCTCTATTTGTCGTTTTCCCGAGCTTCAAAAGCACTCATTCCAAAGGAAATTTCTCGCTGAATCGCGTGGTGTGGCTGGAAAAACATTATTTTGGTCATAAAATTGCAAAAAAAGGCGACTACACGATTTCCTCGTATTTGGTGCATATAAGAGTTTTTGTTTAGAATAAGACTGATACTTTTTTTCTAATACAAAATTAGTACATGGCGAAACAAAATTATTTTCTCGTATATGCAGGATACTAGTAGAAATAATCGTGGTGGCCAACCTCCGAAACCCGTATCTGATCTGACAAGTGAAAATACATTCGTATGATCAAAATACTGGAAAGAAAAATCGTATCTACCACTGATTCCAAAATCGTATTAGACACCAGGAGTCCTAAAATACTAAGAAATAAATTCTTATCTGGACGTCTCAAGAGTGTCGCTATTCCTATGTACCTGAATACTAATAAAATAATTGCATCTGACACCCAATGTGTTTTTGCTTTAGAAAAGAAAAGGCCAGTTACGGGATTTTCATTAGTAAATCGAACCAAAACGTAAGCCATTTTTGAGGCATTTCCCGTTGGGATCTGACTTCGAGATTTGCAAAATCGAAAGGAAGCGCCCTCCAAAAATGCAGATACGGGATCATAGTACGGCAGTGTAGATGGACCGGGGGGGGGGGGTTTGCTGTACATTGTGTGGCTTCAGTGAGGATGGAGAGTTGTGCACCGAACAACATAAACGAGTTTAAGTTAGAAAAGATTAAAAAATAACGGAGATTCCAGCTCATCGTCTTTCACCAGACCACTTTACGAGTTTAAACTCCTAATGAGGTGGCTTGAGGTTAATCTCCCAAGCTGGGCCATTTACACTTGCCAAACTCCGTTTAGCCGTGATAGCAATGATATCGAGCAATATGGCCGCGCACCAACAGCTGATACCTACAGTTTGATTTCGATAGGTAGGTATACTCGCGCTCAGTACGAATTCGAACTGGATCGAGATCAACGAATAGTATAAATGATGTAAAATAACAACAAAAAATCAACGAATATTATAAATGATACTGAACAAAATATTAATGATATTAAAGAAATACCTAATACCTATAGGTTTCACAGTTGAAGCTCCAAACACGTTCTAGAACATTACATGGAAACTAGATAGCAACTAGGTAGATGGTAACTAGATAAAAACGGCGCGAGTAATAATTGGTCATGGTGGTGATTCACTGCTTTACTGTCTTGATATGTCGGACACATAGCGGGTTTTCAAATTGTCCATGTTTTCATTGGACAGTTTGCCGAATCTCCGTTAAGGAAACTCGATTATTCCAAACTGGGTTTAACCGAGTTTTGGGTTGGTGAAAGACGCCAAGGTTTGATCCTCGAAATTATATTAATGGAGTTTGGCCAAACTCCGCTACATAAGTTGTTGGTGAACGTGGCACTTTGTCTTGCATTTCATTTCCTATTTCTACACGACAGGCACCAGCAGGGGGGTATAGCTCTCTCAGGTTTTAGAAGTGCGAAAGGAGCGGGACAGAGCTGCAGCAGTCTGATACGAGACTGGACCGTTCGCGACCCCCTCCCCTTCTCTTCCCAATCATATAGGTGAATTACGGATCATGATTCGCGGTTCCCTCTTCACCGAGCATCAGCCTGCTGCAGCTTCGTCCCACTTCTTTTGCACTTCTAAAACCTGAGAGAGCTATACTTTGATACTTCCTACCAAAATGGAGTCGACAATACTAACCTGCTTGCACTTGGCTATCTCATCTCCAGAGCGAATGCCAACCACTTTTCCATTCTCCATGACAATCTCATCGACAGGCTTGTCCAGCATGTAGGTCCCTCCGTATATGGCGGACAGTCGAGCGAACCCTTGGGGCAACTCGCCCAACCCGTACATGGGGTAAAGATAAGGTGATTTCCCATAGCGAGCCAAGGAGTCACTGAAACCAAAAATCATATTACATCAGTTCCAAGTCAAACTAAAGATTATGCAAAATTCATGAGATCCGCTTCAAATGTCAATTGCTACCAGTCAACGAATGTAATTGAAAGTCAGTTAATCTATCTTAAAGTAATAAAAAGGCGGATGAGCTGGCAAGAAGGGGCTCCATCAATCACAGGAAATGGAAAACACAGTTTGACGGGATCCTGAACACAATTATTTTATTGTGATAAATAACAAGTTAAGTACGATGGAAAGCGGGTATAACTCGGAGACAACGAAATTAGACTGGCAGAATATCCAACTTTTTTCTTTGTCCGTAGGACGTCAGCGAGCGCTGCTTGCAATGCAGTGGCAACAAGACATGAATTACTCAGCAACATAAGCTTTCATTGTTCCGTTCAAAAGTATAAAAGGGATGAAGATTGATTCGAAGCTACGCTAGCGCTAACTCGGTGGTTCAGGCAACTAATTTCCGTGGGAAGTCCACTTTCCTTCTAGGCGGGAATAACGAATTTTGGGTACGGCCAAACAGGGCTCCCAAACCCCTTTTGTAGGGCCTGAGCCAGCAGTTGGCCTACCAAAAACTACCTTAAGAAGGATCATCAACATGTGAGTTGACCATCAGACCACAAGAAGATGGTCCAACATTGAGGGACATGTACACAGCAAGTTCATAGTGGCCGAACCCAACACCGAACTTACTTAGGGACTTCTCAGGAAAAACCGTGGGGAACTTAAAACAATAGTCGGCCTTATAACCTGCTTTGCACCCCTACGTTTCCACCTACACCACATAGGGGTCACACAAAAGTCAACCCTGTGCAGACTATGAGAGGAGGGAGACAGGCGAAACAGTATCCCACATAATCTTCGAGCGCCCTGCACTCACCTATCGCAGATTTGAACTCTTTGGGGCACAAACCCCAACGATGTCTATTCGAAGCGAATAATTAATCAAAGGACTCACATCCCTCACCAGAGGGCTGAATCTCTTTGATTAAACGCAAAACTCTCAGAAAAGTACAATAAGCCACCAGGCTTCTGTGCTTGGGGCCCAAAATAACCCCACCCTGAGAGTTTTCCTATACTTCTACATCAAATCAATCATTAGTAAGTAGGATTTTACCTAATTGAATTCTGAATATTACATTCACCACTGACTTTTTGTCTTTTTCTATGATTTTAATAAAAATTCCAAACCTGGAATTCCGTTTTGGATTCAACTGGTTGAGGAGAAAATGTAAATGCTGTTCTTACAAAAAGCGTAACAATGAATTAAAAAATGGGCGTTTCGTCAAATTTGAATAGAAGGTTGGTTAGATTCATATTTCCTCTGAAGGCAGAAGAGGGGACATCAACGTGAGTGTGAATGAGGTCAGAGGCTACTTCACAACGAAGCTGGAATTGGAAATGGTGCCTTTGAAGTATATCAGAGTGATAACGGCAAACTACGAAGCCACCCAAACAGCTGAGTGAGGAATGCGATTAATTGCACTCTGATTCAGCTTACGATGCTGAAATTTGAGGTAAGGGTACCTATATAAAAAATTGAACTGCATATATATGCATGAAGTAGGTACTACGACAATGGACCAAGGTTGCACCATTCTTAAAGGAAATGTAATGCTGGTTCAATGCTGAAAAAACATGTTTTTTGTCATTTTTCGACAGCTTATTTTTTCTCGTCATCTACCTATATTCACAAGAAAACATATCAGTACCTAGTTTTTTGATGGGGGGAAAAAAATGTTGAGGAGGCCTTTTAGACCATCATTCGTGGTGTAGGCGCGATCAGCATTAAATTTCCTATAAGAATGGTACATACATTTTGGCTACAGGGAACTGGAATTAGCGTTTCCCAGGATTATTATCCTCAAGTACGGTATAGAAGATAAAACTGCTTCGTCTGCGAGCTGAAGTTTAGAAACTCAATATAGAGACCTATTGCATTTTGCGTGCAGTTCAGCTCACCATTCAAAATCGAATACATTCTTGGAATAATTCGTCAGAGTTTGTGGTCAAAGAATTAAATGGCCATTACAGTGGAAATGTGAAGGATATTGTGGGTGTCGGTATTCCTTCATTGGTCTCAAAATTACGTGATTTCTTTAGAATTCGAAATGGAGTTTCTGTAGAGTTTCTAGGATCTAGTAAAGAAAGAGACCTGATATTCACTTCTCATTAGTGATGGGACGGAATTCACTTCACAGGATTAAATAATCTAATATTTAAAAGTAACAGTACCTATTTCAAATCAACAACTAACCGTTTCCTTAAGAGTGATTGGATATCAGCTTAGAGGAGTGGGTAGCGGTAGCACCTAATGTGAGAGATGGGGATGTGGGCTTTTCTCATGGAAACAATATCATCCTGAATCAATCTTTTTCATTCAATCTGGTAAGTTTGGTACCTATCCGTATAAATAGCATGAGAGAAGGAATGGGAATATGTTAATAGCTCCGACTCAAGGTAGGGGGCACACTAGTTCGCATTGAAGTAAATCACTCGCGAGGAAGTTGTGGAATCCCATTTCCACTGGGCCTTCCTCCAGGAAACAATATCATCCTAGTTTGTTGAGGCTAAAGTACAGGACTGGATTCGACAAATGGAAAAACTGTCAGAGGCAGGAATGCATCAACCACAGTCCGCTCACACAGTTTTCTGTAAGTCAGCACAGTTTAGATGGCAGTACCTACAACGCGTCCTTGCAAGTAGCGAAGAGGATTACTACCCCTTGAGGTCAGTTATAAGAAGCAACTTTATCCCAGCCATAGTGGGGGGTAACGTCTCAGAAGATGAACTTGAAATTTTTTCACTTCCTGTAAACAAAGGTGGCATAGCGGTGAAAGATCCAACAGTAGGTGTGATGATGACCCATGAGGTATCCAAAGAAGGGTCAAGAGAGCTTGTTTCAGCATTCATAGAAAAAAGGGACCTTGATGTCCATGAACACAGGAGGATTTGGGTAGAAGCGAAGCGAGCAGCACGGAGACAGAGATCTGAAATAGAGGACAGACAATTGAAAAACGCTTTAGAAAGGCTGCCAGAGGATCGCAGAAGGGCAGTAAATCGTTCTGTGTTTCATACCTCAGGATCCAAGTCCTCAGGTTGGTTGTCGGTAGTCCCCCTAAGAAAACACAACTTTGACCTCAGCCCGTCAGAATTTTGTGATGCACTGGCAGTACGGTACAAAAGAAAAGCCAATGACTTGCCTCTTGCGTGTGATGGTTGTGGAACCAGGCCATTCACTATCGAACATGCCCTTAGCTGCAAAATGGGTGGGTTGGTTACACGAAGTCATAATGAGATTAGAGATCTGTTGGGGGATGCCATGATGCTTGCATGGGGAAACTGTACAAAGGAACCGATACTAACTGAAATGAGTGACCAAGCTCCAGGTCCAAGAGGCGATTTGGCGTGCAGGGCTGTGTGGGAACCTCAAAGGGAAGCATTATTCGATGTACGTGTCACTGACACCGACGCTCCCGGTTCCCGACCTGTTGCCGCAATATTCTTGTCAGCAGAAGAAAAAAAAAAAACGAAAATATATGGTCGCATGTGAGGCCCGACGAGCAACATTTACGCCTCTCATCTGTTCTGTAGATGGTCATTTTGCACCCCAGCTGTCGAATTTTCTAAAAGTCATGGCAGAAAAGCTAAGTGACAAATGGGGAAGACCTCAAGGAGTAGTGCGAGGGTGGCTGAGGGCCAGAGTGACCTTTGCCTTCCTACAGGCCTCAAGCATGTGTCTCCAACGAGCAAGGAAGAGGTGGCGGAGCTGCAATGAGTTGATTGGGTTTCAGGATGGAGCAGCAGCAAGAGTAAATTGAGAAGACGTTCCACCCAAACCCCACACCTCCAGGTTCGCCGATAAAATGGGACCAGTTTAAAGGCAAAATTCTGAGAGTCACATATCTCAAACACTTCCAAAGATAAGCATCCTTCCTCTGATTAATAAAAGTATATATAAAAAAAAAAAAAAAAAAATCCTAAATCACTCATTTTCATTCAATCTGGTAAGTTTGGTACCTATTCGCATAAACAGCATGAGAGAAGGAATGGGAGCATGTTAATAGCTCCGAATCAATGTAGGGGGCAAACTAGTTCGCATTGAACTCAATCACTCGCGACGAAGTTGTGGAATCCAATTTCCACAGGGCTTTTCTCATGGAAACAATATCATCCTGAATCAATCTTTTTCATTCAATCTGGTAAGTTTGGTACCTATCCGTATAAATAGCATGAGAGAAGGAATGGGAATATGTTAATAGCTCCGACTCAAGGTAGGGGGCACACTAGTTCGCACTGAACTAAATCAGTCGCGACGAAGTTGTGGATTTCCACAGGGCTTTTCTCCAGGAAACAATATCATCCTGAATCACTCTTTTTCATTTAAAACTGCACTATACGGTGCCGCAAGCTCGCATCTCAAAAATACGTAACATCGATTAATCATTCCCTTAGTAAAAATCGATAGTTTGTTATCAGCCTCGTATACTAGGATTGTTTCCACTGCCGTAACAAACAGGTTCAGGTCAAGCTGTGCTTGCGCAAAGAAGAATGAGTAAGAAATAGTCATTTCCGCAGTCCCCAGGCTCATATTTGGTGCAAGATAACCTGTGTTTCTACTTCCCAGGGAACATGATCAGAACACGAAATTTTTGCTCTGCCGGAACCCGGATGCAGCTTATTCCGTGCATGCCCTTTTTGGAACTTTGGATATCCCCATATATCCTTTCTCAAACTTCTACAAGCTTACACAGAACAACAGCAAGGTCGGACGTTGGAGGGCACAAAAAGTTTGAGTATAAATAATACGGAGGGCTATTGCTCTTATTTCAACGCTAATTTCCTGTCAGTTGATATGTGCCGTGTTGGCGTTGCGCTAGACCACGAAAACCATGCTTCCGGCCATGCACCTGCTAGTAGTAATAATGCATAGTATATATTACATAAAACTGAATACAGAAACATTCTGCGTTGAACAATTTGAGTAAGTATATTTGAATGCAATTCATAGAACACTATAATAGGTATGTATCATAAAATACAGTACCTACCTATTATCTATCAACATCTCATATAAATGACATCAGCTGATAGGAGTACGGCCATCTTGAAAGTCGCGTATTTTACATGGTCCATCGTGACAAAAGCGGAATAACCCATCAATTCCAGCCACATCAATTCTGCAGCATTAGGCTGTCCGTCCAGTGGACGCGATTTCGCACGAAGAGGCGGACCGTTCCTCTCCCTTCAAACACACTGTCAACATCCATTTTGCTTGTTGGCGCATTGAAAAACAAACTGGTTTGATTCCCATCGCGTTCGCCCCTTTTCGCCCCACTTCGCGTCTTGCAGTGGACGCGCAGAATGCCTAATGCTGCAGAATTGATGTGGCTGGAGAGTAAACAGGTTATTCCGCTTTTGTCATGATGTACCATGTAAAATACGCGACTTTCAAGATGGCCGCACACTGATCAGCTGATGTCATTTATATGAGATGTTGAAACTCAGTTAAAACAGTGTGCTTGAAAGGGAGACGAACCGTTTGCGCGATTTCGCCTCTTCACGCGAAATCGCGTCCACTGGACGGACAGCCTTAGCGAAGTTGATGGCCAAAGTGGACTCAGATGAATGCGAATTGTGCAAATTTGGCCCCCAAATTTTCTTCCACGTTCTGCTGGATTGGCTACACACCAGGGGAGCATTATATGAGAGTGCAGAGGAGCCGGGACGGGTGAACGAGGAGTATCCGGTGCAGTACCTGAGACGGAGACTTGCAGACACCGGGTTACTGACCCGACTCCTTGACAAACTAAAGAAAAGACAGGCCTCTATATAGAACCAGTAACCATATACGACTCTTGACTGCCCGTTTTAACCAATCCTCACCAACTTGCTATCCCAAAGCACCTTCCCAGTATCCAAACCAAACTGCAAGACCACCACGACCAACAGTTGAGGAAGCTCAAGGAGAGGAAGACGACAATATTGGCGAGGCCAGCCTCTGGTCCGAGAAGAAGCAGAGCCCAGAAGAAGAAGAAGACAAAAGCGGCATTTATAGTTTATAATGACTCAACTACAACTATTAACTCTCCATATTATTTATAATCAAAGCACGAAAAGAAGGGTTTGTTTGCTTAGTTCGCTAACGTAACTCCAATTTCATGGATCTTCGTGTATCCATGAGTTACTGCCCCGAACATGTCCTCGGGAGTTCCCGATGCCATATGAACAGAACAGTCATGGAGGTGCCATTTGCTCTGCACTGAACCTGTTCCCGAGCAGCAGTGGAAACAAACCTACCTACTGAAGTTTAGCCAAAATCATAACCGCTGGCGAGTATAACCACTTCTCACTGTCACAAGGGTCTACACAAGGTATAAGTTATATGTACAGTTAAAATTCCTTATTTTACATATTAAGGTATTTTTAAGTAAATTATATTCAAGATGTGAACTTCCTCTGATTATTTTGTTATTTACGTGCAATTGGGCTGGTCCCGTAAATATATAAAATGAAAATGATAAGAATCATTCCCAAAGCAATTTCCGTGACGTTTTTTTTTTTTTTTTTTTTTTTTTTTTTAGTTTATGTGCCATAGCAAAGACATAAACGCTTGCATACGAGTCTGCAACACATTGGGACATTTTATGGCTTTAGTCTTTTGAAGACAAGTATCTGTTGCAGAGTCGTATGCAAGCTCTAAGAGCCACTCAGCTGATCGGGACCCTGGGCATCGTCACGTAAAATGCGCTAAAGAGACTACATACGAAATTACAGCGTCCTAGAGTGTAAAACATAGAAATTAGCTTTAAGAGATACCTACTCATCTGATCCGGACCCTGGGCATCGTCAAGTAAATGTCCTAAAGAGGCTACATTAGAAATTACAGCTTCCTAGAGTGTAAAGCATAGAAATGATTTAAAATAATAACAAATGATTTAACCACCGCTTCACAAATCAAACCGTTCTCGCAATATTTTGATCACCAGCTATGAATCAAAATCAACAAAACACCAGCTCAATGAAATCATCAGAAATTAACAAGCGGTGGCAATCATGTTCACAATATCAATTATTGAGAATGATCACCTGAGTGTACACAATTATTCAAATAATCTTGCTCATAACTCAGCTTGTTGGCCACGCACTTCGCAGTAGTTAACATAATATGGTTGGATAAATCGAGAGCTTTCGAACGAATGGTCAACGAATTTTG
This sequence comes from Adelphocoris suturalis, assembly GCA_030762985.1. Taxonomy (NCBI): domain Eukaryota; kingdom Metazoa; phylum Arthropoda; class Insecta; order Hemiptera; family Miridae; genus Adelphocoris; species Adelphocoris suturalis. Next base: position 54,878,690 of record CM061049.1, read on the forward strand.
TGGGATGAAAAACGACGAAGAGCCATTTCCCTAGCAACGACTCGGTTGTAAGCGAAAATCATCAGAAATATTTTCGTGAGCAATTTTCCGTGACGTTTTTTTAGTTTATGTGCCATAGCAAAGACATAAAATGTCACTACAACAGCAGAACGTAACATAGAATACATTTCGGTTGCAGTACAAATGGTACTGTTCTGTAGAACCTAGCCTAGTGAATAATGATGAATTCCATCGAAGTAATTATTAGGTACATTACTGAAGAATTTATCAAGAAACAAAGGATATGAGACAGTCTGTCGGTATGAACAGAACAGTCATGGAGGTGCCCTTGCTCTGCACTGAACCTGTTTCCGAGCAGCAGTGAAAACAAACCTACTGAAGTTTAGCCAAAATCATAACCGCTGGCAAGTATAACTCCTTCTCACTGTCACAGGGGTCTACACTAGGTATATAAGTTATACAGTAATAATTCCTTATTTTACATATTAATGTATTTATAAGTAAACTGTATTCAAGATATGAACTTCCTCTCGTTATTGGCGAATTTTTGAAGAAAATTAAGCTATTGCTCTCACCTCAAAATTTGTAGAATGTGAATTTTTGAAAAAATTTTATGCAGAAATCCGTTTCAGGCTATTCTGAATCATATTCTGAAGTTTAACGCATTTTTTTTTTTTTTTTTTTTTTTTTTTTTTGTATTTAAGTATGTATGAAAGTGTTATGTATGTGTCATTCCAGACGATAACTGTCCGTAGAATTGTTCTAGAAACTTCAAACAAATTTTAAAATGTTAAGGACACAAAACGAAAGTTCAAGTTCGTTGGCCAGCATGATCGGATTACATCTTCGGGTTGAAATTTTCAAAAATGTAGTCAAAAATTTCAAAATAGCCTGTTTTTTGCGATTTGTTGTGCGAAATAATTTTTTCAGCATACTAACATGTGGTATATTCGGAATCAGCGTAAAATTTCCTATAATAATATGTATCAAGTTTTTAAAAATTTCAAAGTTGAAAAATCAGTCAAAAATCGAAATAATGCCGTTCGCTAGTTGTAAAAATCGGTAATATTTGCATGAAACATTGTCCAAATTCAGATTGAACTACTCTTATGGAAGTATCCCTGTATAACCAATTTTAACCAATTTTATGTTTAACCAAGATTTGATGATGTTATGATAAGATACTGTTAAGATTTCAACTGCCTTCAATACTGACCACATTGGACATCGAAATCTATGAATATTTACCTACATTTGTCTTTAAATCTACAGGATTCGTTTAATAATAATAAAGTATGAGTACCTCCTAATTATTTTTAATAATTTGATTCCATGTTTGTCTATCAAAATCATAAACTAAAATTTCTCTACACGATCAATAGCGACTGAAATGTCGAAGATTTCTTCAAAAATTCGCTCACTGGATCATGCTGGATGACTGGACTTTTTTGTTATTTATGTGCAATTGGGCTGTTTCCGTAAATATATACTTGAAATGAAAATGAAAATACAACAGCAGAACGTAACATAAAATACATTTCGATTGCAGTACAAATGGTAAACTGTTCTGTAGAACCTAGCCTAGTGAATAATGATGAATTCCATCGAAGTAATTATTAGGTACATCACTGAAGAATTTATCAAGAATCAAAGAACTAAATCACTCGCGACGAAGTTGTGGAAACCCATTTCAAAACGGAAGTTAGTGTAAAGTCCAGTCATGACCCCATGAGCGAATTTTTGAAGAAATCTTCGACATTTCAGTCGCTATTGATCGGGTTGAGAAATTTTAGTTTATGATTTTGGTAGACAAACATGGAATCAAATTACTAAAAATAATTAGGAGGTACTCATACTTTATTATCATTAAACTAATCTTGTAGATTTAAAGACAAATGTAGGCAAATGTTCATAGATTTCGATGTCCAATGTGCGAGGCCTTGGGTCTGCGTGCTAGTACGTACATAAATAGAACTTCTTCATAATTTCATGGCTGATATTTTCTAAGCCACAGTCAGTATTAAAGCTACATCAAGTCCTAAAACAGTTGAGCGTAAAACATTAAAGAGAGCGACCGAGAGAATCGGAGAACGGAATATTTCACAGAGTAAACTCATCAGTTGTGATTACATTTTTTTTTTTAAACAAGCACCTACTACCTACGTTTTAAACAGCATGGTTCTAGGATTGGTTGTACAGGGATACTTCCATAAGAGTAGTTCAATCTGAATTTGGACAATGTTTCATGCAAATATTACCGATTTTTACAACTAGCGAACGGCATTATTTCGATTTTTGACTGATTTTTCAACTTTGAAATTTTTGAAAACTTGATACATATTCTTATAGGAAATTTTACGCTGATTCTGAATATACCACATGTTAGTATGCAGAAAAAACTATTTCGCACAACAAAACGCAAAAAACAGGCTATTTTGAAATTTTTGACTACATTTTTGAAAATTTCAGCCTGAAGATGTAATCCGATCATGCTGGCCAACGAACTTGAACTTTCGTTTTGTGTCCTTAACATTTTAAAATTTGTTTGAAGTTTCTAGCACAATTCTACGGACAGTTATCGTCTGGAATGACACATACATATATACATAAAAAAATGCGTTAAACTTCAGAATATGATTCAGAATAGCCTGAAACGGATTTCTGCATAAACATTTTTTCAAAAATTCACATTCTACAAATTTTGAGGCGAGAGCAATAGCTTAATTTTCTTCAAAAATTCGCTAAAACGTCTATTTCCACGAAAAATACTAAAGAGTTACAATGTTAAATCGGTTTCGACGGTTAGGCCATCATCAGTAACAAACAATAACTAATGTTGATGGCCTAACCATTGAAATCGATTCAACATTGTAACTCTTTATTTTTCGTGGAAATAGACAACGTTTTTCACTAACTTCCGTTTTTAAGAATCAAAGGATATGAGACAGTCTGGCGATGCGTATGTGTTTCCGAAGTAAGGCTAGCTAAAATATTAAATGGTAGGTTGCGTATATATGTTTTGAAAGAATGAAGATTGGGATCACCCACCTGTAAAGCTTGATACGCCTGATTGTAGTCAAAGCAGGCTCATTCAGGTAATCGTCGTCTCGATAGAGAGCCAGGGCGTGCCCAGTGAAATCCTGGGTGTTCTTATCCAAGCCGAACTTGTTGTACAGCTGCTGCGTCGTCGTGTTGTTCGGATCCAAGTCCTTCCACGTCCTCGGGTCGTCTTCCTTGACATCCTGGACGAAGACGAGGAAGTTCCTGAATCGTCTTTTCTCGAACATTCCCATCAGGTCCGACGCCAGAGCCTCCTTCTGATCGACGGGGACTTTAGAAATTTTGCCCCCTTTGTAGACGTACGAGCCTTCGACGGACTTGAACTCGAGATAACGGGTGACCCCCGTATGGATGAGGAGTTTGACTAAAAGGCCGTTCGCCATAAGGAACTTGGGTATGAGATCGACGTTCCAGTCCCGACCTCGGCCGTAATTCTCGCCAGGAGCTGGTGCATTGTACCTGGCGAACAGCTCTTCCAAAGGGGTGATGGACGCACAATCTCCACCATAGTACTGATTTCTATCAATGTGCAAAACTTTCTTACCGGACACGGAGAGCATACCGCTGAGAATGCACTCCTTCAGGCCCGTCCCCAACACGATTGCGTCGTACTCTTCATCCATTTTCCTCCTAAATCAAAATCACGAGGGCCAGAAAAACGAGAAACTGATCCACGAAACCAATTTCCACTCAGAGAAAAATCCAGGAAACAACCCAGGAAATTCCTTTTTTCCTCTGGAACGACGTAACGCAAGGTCAATTTCTTCGGAACTGCCAACCTGGCACAGAAAAAAATCCCCTCTCCAGGAGACCAATCAATAAATGGGTGGTTCTGCTGAGCAGTGTGTCCACTACACGAATCTCAAAATACGCTAGTATGTAGAACACCCAGATATACTACTACATACTAATTCTATAAAAATACCTGAATTAAATTTTAATTAGGGTCTACATTTAATGAAGCAAAATTTCTAACAAAATTTGTTCTTCAAAAGTCTTTATTTCCATTTTAGTATATGACCAAAAACCCTAAGAGCAGCTTCTTTCTTGGTTAAGCCTGTCTAAAACGACCCTTCTTATCAAATATTCTCCTGAGATCCCCTTTCTTTACTAATAAATGCATTTAAATATTTTTTCTTTAAGCTATATTTTAGATTAATAAAAAGGGTGAAATGTTTTAAGAATGAAGACATATTTGTTGTAATTTAGTAGGGAAAATTCGTTGAGTAACACTGCTAACGACAATCTGGTTTCCCCCATGACTCAGGAGAGGAACAGAATGCGTACTTGGAATACAAAATACGTGTGCGCTACGTAGCGGCGTAATGCTGAACTAATTGGAAACAGGACAGGTTTACGTCCGAGGAGGCATGACTCTGAAGACCACATTGATCATAAAACATTTCATTGAAAAGACAAATAAAATTGGAAATCGTTCGCAATTTCAAATGAAATAACAAGGACGTACAATTAGCACTTAGGTAACAATTAATTTGCTTTAGGTTTACAAAAATAATCTGCCTTACATTAGGTAGGTACAGTGGCGGCCGGTGGTCTGAAAAAGGAGTGGGGCACAAAAATATTTACCTATTTGACAGTCAAAAAGAGCATGGAGGTTTTTCATCCATTTGTTTTGCTTTCAGTGTAAATTAATTTTGATCTAAACACATGAAACATTAATCCCACTTGGGTTATGTCAAATGCCATGGACAATAAATCATGATCATTAAATATTATTGATAAATAAATTAATTAAATAATTAATTAATTAAAAATACTATCTTATAGGGACCTACTTACATACTAAAGCTGGTTTCACATGAAGCGGTATGTCCGGAAGACGGAAAGATTGAAAGCAATCTGATTGGCTGTTGGGACAACAGTTGAGGATGGTGGCTGCCATGTTGCCGGAATGGGCGGTCTGCGGACAGCGGTAGAAATGTTTATACCGTTGCCGCGTTCCTTCGATTGGACAGGAATGTTGATAACCGCAAGTAGAGGTTTCAGATCAGAGAGGGTTTCAGTAGGAAGGTTATGATTCCGTGTGTCCATGTTCATGTGAACACCCTGCCGCATTCTCCACTAGGGTTTCCAGCCTTCCGTCTTTCTTTCGTTTACGAGTTACTATAAAATTTTCAATATGTGCCATAGCAAAGACATAAAGAAAACAGTTGATTGCTCTCTACCCAACACAGTGAGTCTATTTTATTTATTGGTAAGTAGCGTGAGCAAGTTTTCGTGACGATTTTTCAGTTTATGTGCCAAAGCAAAGGCATGCAAATGTCAAAAATGTCAAAATCAGTACCTACCTGACTAAACTTCTTACGTAAATCCGTCGATGAACGTCGTACTTGCGTCGTGCGATTTCTATTCAAAGTGATCGTTGCTTCTTCTTCATTGCCAAAATGCCAAAATTTCTTTTTGTAACTAACGTTCGTAACTACCGACGGAAAGGGTTTTGTAGCTAGCTCTACACATAAACAACGCACTCCAACTCGACCGACAATACAAAGGACTTTATTACAAAAGACGTATTCAACAACTTAGGACTGAATAAAAATAGATATTTATAACAAAACGCTATAATACGGACTTTACTTTAGAGTAAATTCTTGGAAACAACCACATGCCCGAAGGAACTTAAAAAACATCATAAATTACCAGCAGAGACAGCAAAACATTACTAGAAAAAAACCTACCAACTATGAACATTCAGTTTGGCTAATGGAATAAACCGAAACTCCTCTAGTGGGAGCCACTCATAACGTTAATTTCATTCTACGGTCTTTAGAAAAGTGGAAACCCTGCCTGGGGCATGGCCCCTCAAAATGATGAGAAATCTACTGGTATGACCTCTTTTTCCGTTCCTTGCCCCTTAATTCCCGTTCCTTGCCCCTTAATTCCCATCACAGCCTAACCTGAATTGACGAAATTTCTCTCTTGATAGAGTGATTTTATGGCAATCTACGTACTTTTTCACTGGTAGATGGATCTTAAACCTCCTTGGATGGAGCGTAAACCTGATCCTTCTAGCATCCACCTTGGAGCCACAGCATGGAGCTACAGACCACTTTTCGTTCCAATTTGAAACGATGAGTTTTGTTTGTAAAGTCTTCGTTCCAGTTTGTTACTTTTTTCCCAAATGTACTGGGGCAATGTCCCGATGCCCCCCCTCACCGGCCGCCCCTGGGTAGGTACAGATATGTAGGTAGGTACTTACCTATACCTATATACCGTACCTACCTGATGGTACCTATTGTTAAACGTAGAGGTATTGTTATGTTCAGGGAAAATCTCGCAGTTTGATGATGATTTGAACGTTTGATAAAAATAATTACATTAGACTCGGTAGCGCAGTGGATAAAGGCGTGGTCTTTAAGGTCTTCTCTTTCAAAGACAGAAAAGGCATGTGTTCAGATACCTACCTATCAATATTTTGGGGACACTACTAGGTATGGGTAATCATAATTTTTCTTTTCCCCTTCAAAAATCAAATTGTCCAAAATTGATTTTTAGAAATGAAATGAAATTTTCATTTCAAAAGAAATGAAACAAGATTTAATGAAATGTTTTGCTATGCAAGATCTAGGACAATTAAATTACTGTCTAGGAATAGAATTCTCTAAAACTAGAAATTTATTAAAATTGACCCAACAAAAATTCGTAAAAGAAATATTTAAAAAATTTAACATGAAACAATGTAAACCAGCCCGAACACCCTTGGAACCAGGGCTCAAATTAGGAAAGGCAACATCAGAAGAGTTGACTGTCGTTCCATATCAAGCATTAATAGGATCATTGATGTATCTTGCTACAGCAACACGACCAGACATATCATACGCCATCAGTTACTCATCACTATTCAATGCATGTTGTGAAAAACAGCACTGGCGTGTATTGAGGTATCTCCAGGGTACGAAAAACAAAAGTTTGGTATTCAAAAAAACCAATCAGCCCATCATAAGATACACAGATGCAAACTGGGGAAACTGTGTAGAAAGCCGATCCTATACAGGATATTGTTTCATATAAGCCGGATCAGTAATAAGCTAGGAATCTCCGTAGTTCAATCCACAGCAGAGAGTGAGTATATGGCGCTCAGAGAAGCTATACAACTAAAAATCTTGGCCAACGACATTGGAGTTCATCACAGCATCTGCATCATAGAACTGAAGAATGACAATCAAGCAGCCCAAAGCTGGTCAATGAATCCAATAGTAAATTCAAATTCGAAACATATTGCTATAATGGAGCACTTCAATCGAGAAGCACTTGAAAAAGGCGATTCTTATGGACTTTTACGATGGTCTTAAGAAAATTTGTGCCAATTTTCAGGAAGTTATGAATTTGTACCACTTATCAGCTGTTTTTGGACCTATTCCTAGACTAAGACAGACGTAGTTATATTTTGAGTGCGGTAACTGAGCTGGAAAAGTTTTTTTTTTTTTTTTTTTTGTATATCTTCACCATAGAAAAGTAATACTAACGATGATCTTCATGCAGTTTCCTGGCACATTTTGATGGTAATATGATTTACTCCAATATTTAACACGCGATCATCCTTGAGATCACCCATGGTCCAACAATATTCTATCTCACGGAAATGTTTAGAGGCATTCTGAAACAATTCTGGCAATTTTTCATAATTACTTAACGATAACTCCTCTTTGAACCGAGATTTAAAAAATCAGCATACCAAAAGCAATCAGCGTTAATTAAAACAGCACTTATGGGCGCAATAAAGTACTTGGAATGCAAAAATTTGTTCATAAAAAAATCACTAAAAGTGGCAAAATCGATCGTTATTTTTTCTAGTAGAATGTCACCTCAATTATTACAAACGATAACATTCAGAGCTTTGCGCTCAATATTGTACTACTATAATTTTATCTATAAAAACTATAAAATTTGCTACATATTCTACAATTTATTGATATTAATAGAACTGAACATTTAAAGGACAATTTTTCCCTCCTCAATGAGAGTAGGTACTTAGTACCTAACAACTTCTGTGTACACCAAGTACACAAACTAAACAACTTGACAACCATCAAACTGTAAAAAAAAGTCCAGTCATGCAGCATGACCCCATGAGCGAATTTTTGAATAAATCTTCGACATTTCAGTCGCTATTGATCGAGTAGAAAAATTTTAGTTTATAATTTTGATAGACAAACATGGAATCAAATTATTGAAAATAATTAGGCGGTACTCATACTTTATTATTATTAAACTAATCTTGTAGATTTAAAGACAAATGTAGGTAAATATTCATAGATTTCGATGTCCAATGTGGTCAGTATTGAAGGCAGTTGAAATCTTATCAGTATCCTATCATAACATCATCAAATCTTGACATAAAATAAAATAACATACCAACGTCATATGGTTCTAGGATTAGTTATACAGGGATACTTCCATAAGAGTAGTTCAATCTGAATTTGGACAATGTTTCATGCAAATATTACCGATTTTTACAACTAGCGAACGGCATTATTTCGATTTTTGACCGATTTTTCAACTTTGAAATTTTTAAAAACTTGATACATATGCTTATAGGGAATTTTACGCTGATTCCGAATATACCACATGTTAGTATGCTGAAAAAATTATTTCACACAACAAATCGCAATAAACAGGCTATTTTGAAAATTTTTACGACATTTTTGAAAATTTCAACCCGAAGATGTAATCCGATCATGCTGGCCAACGAACTTGAACTTTCGTTTTGTGTCCTTAACATTTTAAAATTTGTTTGAAGTTTCTAGCACAATTCTACGGACAGTTATCGTCTGGAATGACACATACATACATACATAAAAAAATGCGTTAAACTTCAGAATATGATTCAGAATAGCCTGAAACGGATTTCCGCATAAAATTTTTTCAAAAATTCACATTCTACTAATTTTGAGGCGAGAGCAATAGCTTAATTTTCTTCAAAAAATACGCTAAAAATAGAATGACCCCGCTGGGGAGACCCTAGACCCTCTTTTCAAATGGTTGAATAGCAAAGAACTTAGCTCTGGATCTCACTCAGCTGATCTGGGGGTGGGGGGGCTCTAGACTTCATGATTCGTTTCTAGATGTCCCAAGGGTTCTCCAGTTTAAATTTCAGTTTCATAGCAAAGAAATGAATAATAAATAGCAAAGAAATTAGAGAGGCCGCTACTTACTCTCGTTTTTCGTGACAGTTTTCACTTTTAGGTCCGGTAAAGTATGTTCCACGCCAATAACACCTTTGGCATATCAAATATTCTCGTCATTTTATGGTAACGTCAATACTTCTAAAACGAAAATCGTATAATTTAAATAGAACAACAATACTACTTATATTTAAAAATTTCATTGCCCTCGAAACGCTCAAATATAATAACAATTCAACCTAAACGTAATACGATAATTTACGAAAATTCACCCACACAATCATGCCGCATGACTTTTTCTTCAAAATTTTATGGTCTCTCAATTTGTGATCAGAAGCTATTTGTTGAAGTACATTTTTCCTTACATGGATTTCTTAGCTCTGGGTATAATTCAAAATTTTCGCCAGACAGCAAAAAATGTCACGCTTTTTTTCACCTACTACCAATTGTTGCCAGAGAGAGTATAACTTCCTGATTTCCCATCCCACAAAATCGTTCGTTTGAAAGTTGCTCTGTGAATTTTTAACACATGACTCCACATTCCAATGAGCCAATTTCCCCCTCCTTAACCTTCCTGAGAAGTCCTAGCTTATGTATGTAGAAATTAGTTTCGGGACTCTTACTGCTGGGTTTTTTCTCTCCAGTTCAATACTCAGTTGATTTTTATCACAAATGGTTTACCTACTCTAGGTGATGTAGTTACCAGAGAAGGCAATTGCATATCCATTCACTTTTCATGTGCGTGTAGCGTTGTTACTTTTGAACACTCTAACCACAACTCTTGATAATTATTTTTGTCATTCGTATAACTCACCTATGAACTAATTTGTACCTATTATGATCAAGTACGCTATTGAAGTTCGATTGCTTAGGAGTTATAATAATTATACCTCAAACGCTTTAAATTATTACAAGTTTTCACTTTAAAAATTCCCTGACATTTGGTGATTCCCCAGTAGACTAGCTACTCCCGAATTATCTCGTCGCACAAAATAATACGCATCTCCGTACATTCCATATTTGGATTCACTACTAAGTTCATTACAAGACCGATTTTCGGATGATAATGTAACAGCTTTAGGGGGATTGATACTTAATCCAACGAAGATGTTGGAAATGTCAAAGGAAGAACTCAAACAGCAACTGACCCACTTTTGTAATTTTTATGGTCAGGATACCCTCATTGAAACTGAGCATACATTTTGGATGAAAAAGGGTTTTACTAAAGAAAAATTGAATGAATTGAATTTGATCAATGTACTGCAAAAGACCAAGGGATTTTACACCCCAAGTGAAATCGGCGCTAAACGTTCTTCTCGCACAGCTGTGCACAACGTGCACAATTGAAAGGTCATTCAGCTCGTTGAGAAGGGTTAAAACATGGTTGAGGTCAACCATGTCAGAAGCCCGTTTTAACGGACTATGCCTATTGAATGTACACAGAAAGTTGGTCCATGAGAAGAAAAATCAATTTGTTGATGAAGTGTTGAAACTATTTTGTGAAAACCCCAGGCGTTTGATGTTGCAGTAATAATAATTTTCAAGTTGTTCTCAATTCATAAATTATAACTTTGCATTTACCCTCATTTTGTTCATGATTGTTTTTGCCAACAATCTTTTTGCCTACGTCTTGTAAAATTACCGGTGGCCCCAGTAAAGCGAAGTCTGCGTACGCCCTTGCTAGCAGTTGCCTCGTATCGCTTAGTTATTTCAAACCCTTGTGAATTTGGTTATCGAAAAATACAGTTCAAACCCCCCCTAAGGACATTTGTTATGAAATAAAATTCGAGGAAGGTTCTAGGAAAAGCGTATATTGTTCATAACAATACAGAAGTGTGGGTAAAAGATTAAAACGGTTAGTCCTCGTCTTCATCAGCAGCAGCGGCAGTGGTGCCCTTCTTGGAGTTCTTCCTCTTGACGCGACCAGGGCGGCCGCCACCGAACGGAGATTTAAGAGAGAAGTCGATGTGCTTCTGGGAGTCGAGGCGAACTATGAAGGAGGGAATGTTCACCACCTGCTTCCTCACCCTAACCAAACCACAAAAATATATTAATAGCAAGCCCTGCAAATTGCACAATTTTATATCTATGTAAACCAGAATCACAGATCCCATTATTTAAGTTTTTCTGTCCGTTAGTTATACAGGGTGATTCCCTCGCAGATGCAAAAAAATAATTTGGGTGAAACTACATCGAAAATGGAGTAAAATGCCGCCAACTGCATATTTTTATCTCAATCCGTTCTCGAGATATGATTTTTTAAAGGTTTTTTCAGGAAAACCGTGTTTTTTTTTCCTTTTAAACTCAAATTTTTCCACTTTACTTCATTCAATTTTAACTTTTGACCACATTTTCGGAATCAGCATTAAATTTACTATAAGAATAGTGTACTTGGGTTCTTAAAAAGTACCATCCAAAGGTCCTCACATCAGCTCAAACATTGACGATTTTGAAAAAAGAATATTTCTGAAAATCTTTAAAACTTTACTTCTCTTCCAAAACGAATCCTAGAAACTGGCAAATCTCATGAAAACTGTGTTTTCATGTTAAAAAATGTGGGTTTTTCAATGAAATTGTTGGTTTTCTCGAAAGATGACCCTCCATGAACCTACGAGTATGGGGTCGGTTTCTATGTATTTTTTCACGCTGTATCGAATGGTAACATTTGTAGATCTCTCCAACTCCGTTATAACCGAGTTTTACACTTAAAATCGCAAATGTTTAGTTTGTTTGTTACGATTAAATGTATGTGTGTTATGGGGTAAAACTAGTTAATTAATGTGTAAAACTCGATTATAACGTAGTTGAGAGATCTGCAAGAGTTTCCATTTGATCCAGCGAGAAAAAATACATAGAAACCGACCCCATACTCGTTTTTTCATGGAGGGTCATTTTTCGATAAAACCAACAATTTCATTGAAAAACCCACATTTTTAACATTAAAACATAATTTTCTCCTCTAAATAACAAAATAAAATTAAAATTGATAATACCGTTGGAAAGCATATTAAATGAAGCAGTTTTCATGAGATTTGCCAGTTTCCAGGATTCTTTTTAAAAGAGTAGTAAAGTTTTAAAGATTTTCAGAAATATTAATTTTTCAAAATCGTCAATGTTTGAGCTGATGTGAGGGTCTTCGGATGGTACTTTTTAAGAACTTAAGTACACTATTCTTATAGTAAATTTAGTGCTGATACCGAAAATGAGGTTGAAAGTTAAAATTAAATGAGGCAAAGTGGAGAAATCCGAGTTTAAAATATAAAAACACGGTTTTCCTGAAAAAACCTTTAAAAAATCATATCTCGAGTACGGATTGAGATAAAAATGTGCGGTTGGCGGCATTTTACTCCATTTTTGATGTAGTATCACCCAAAATTTTTTTTGCATCTGCGAGAGAATCAATCACCCTGTATTACTGACATACATGCAGGACCCGTGTCTGCGAATAGTTAATATTGTTATAAAACGTCTGCCAAGTGAGTAGGCAGTAGGTACAGCTTCCTCACATATTGTAAGATGGGCGCATAGAATTAGTTGAAGAACAAAGTACGAGTCAATATGATTCATAAGTCAAAGTTATAAGAAATTAAAGTTTGCGCATGCGCACAGACTACTATTAATCCAACGGCAATGAAATTTATAGGGGAACATCTAGGTGCTAAACCGCACAATCCTTGAAAATTTCATAAATATTGGTCCATTAGTCTCGGAGGTTTGTCTGTGTTGACCAACAACTCCAACAATCGTGATATAATTCACAGGGAATTTCCCAGGAACATACCCATCTACTCCCTGAGTTTGAACGAAATCGGACCAATAGATGGTAGTAAGAAAGCGACGATATTATAAATTACGTTGGTTAGCGTGGTTGTGAGGGGATGAGAGAATAGTTTAGGCTGCTTTTAGCGAATTTTTGAAGAAAATTAAGCTATTGCTCTCGCCTCAAAATTTGTAGAATGTGAATTTTTGAAAAAATTTTATGCAGAAATCCGTTTCAGGCTATTCTGAAGTTTAACGCATTTTTTTATGTATGTATGTATGTGTCATTCCAGACGATAACTGTCCGTAGAATTGTGCTAGAAACTTCAAACAAATTTTAAAATGTTAAGGACACAAAACGAAAGTTCAAGTTCGTTGGCCAGCATGATCGGATTACATCTTCGGGTTGAAATTTTCAAAAATGTAGTCAAAATTTTCAAAATAGCCTGTTTTTTGCGATTTGTTGTGCGAAATAATTTTTTCAGCATACTAACATGTGGTATATTCGGAATCAGCGTAAAATTTCCTATAAGAATATGAATCAAGTTTTCAAAAATTTCAAAGTTGAAAAATCGGTAAAAAATCGTTAAACAAATCCCTGGGCCGCATCCCGACTAATTCCAACAAAACAACGGTTTACTTATAGAAATGTTGAAAATAACTGTGGAGAGAAGCCACTACAATGAGTTGTTGTTAACAGTCGACTGTTGTCAAGAGGATGATAATGTTTCCTATGGAGTGGAGTAAATGATGCTATTGCTTTACGGTAACCGGCTTATTAAAATTGTTTATAGTCCAATCAACTTAGTTTAGGAATGTAGCCAGGTACGTAAGGAGGGGGAAATTGGTAGCTTGAAATGTGAACATTTATCACATAAATCAACGATTTTTGTGCGATGAAAACTGCGGAAGTTCCATTCCCCTAGCAACGGCTGGGTTGTACGTGAAAAACACTGAAATTGTGACACAAATTTTGCGTCACGGAAATTTTTTGTTGACCCCCCAGAGCAAAGACATATCCATGTCAAAATCGAAATAATGCCGTTCGCTAGTTGTAAAAATCGGTAATATTTGCATGAAACATTGTCCAAATTCAGATTGCACTACTCTTATGGAAGTATCCCTGTATAAACAATTTTAAAACCATGCTGTTTAAAACGTAGGTAGTAGGTGCTTTGAAAAAAAAAAAAAAAAAAAAAAAAAAAAAAAAAAAAAAAAAAAAAAATGTAATCACAACTGATGAGTTTACTCTGTGCATGTGTTAATAATTTGATTCCATGTTTCTATCAAAATCATAAACTAAAATTTCTCAACACGATCAATGGCGACTGAAATGTCGAAGATTTCTTCAAAAATTCGCTCATGGGGTCATGCTGCATGACTGGACTTTTCTCATCATTTATTGAATCACTCCTATCGCTTTCGCCCTAATGGGCCTCATCAGGGAGTTTAAGATAACATTTTGTTGTAGTAATTCGTTCATGTCTATATGTTTACTTGGTATCCGTCTCATGGGGAGTGTGTCGCAACGGGCTTATAGTATTTATAATCATTACTATGTAGTAACTTCTACCCATTTTAGTTATATGTCTAAAATGGGTAGAATAAAACGATTTTTAATAATAGGAGGACAGGCCTCTTGGAAAATTCTATCATCCCCTCACAACCACGCTAACCATACAAAAGGAAAGGCTACCAACCATAATGATAAATTACGTTTGCACATGCGCACTGACTACGATTTAATGGCAATGAAAGTTATAGGAGACCGTTCACAAGCTATCCTGCACAATCCCTGAAAATTTCATAAAAATCAGACCATTCTCGGAGTTTTGTCTGTGTCGATCAATTTTAGTTTTGCACATGCGCTATTCACCACCATTCATTCCATTTTACCAGCTAGGTAATTCGGCATTGATAAACGACTCACATTCTTCATCTGGAGAACAGTGCTACACCCGCTATAGCTATCCTGCAGTTAATGTAGATAATTGATAAACCTGCCCTTAATGTTTCAAACACTGGAATTAAACAGCTGTCTAAATGATCTGGGTGCCTCCCGTAAACAATTTTCTTACCCAAGTAAACTTATTTGGATTACAGCTGTGCTCAACTCAGGCTCACTTTCACAGAAATCATCCCCAACTTTTCCATACTTTCTATAAAACTGCAGCAACCAGATTGATTCTAAAGATGGGCAAAACGGCTCACCTTGAAGAGTGGCTCTGAGCGCTTTGCTCACTCAAAAGATCCGGGTCTTTTCAAGGCTCAGTGGATCTTTTCCGCTCGTACACATTGTAAAAGTGCCGTTTTGTTTGTTCGTTTTAGATGTTTAATCATCATATATTATGACTAGAGACGAGATTTTACATATTTTGCATATTCAGTTTTTAGGCTCTGAATGTTCATAGGAATCCCTTTTGGGGAGTTTTAAGTGGTTTGCAACCATTTAAACGCAATTAAATTTCACATATTTTTGCATATTTGGTACCAAAAAGCATATTTTTAGGTTTTCGAATATTTTTCGAATATTTGGATAGTTTCAAGGAAAAAAATCGCCGGGAAATTATTTTTGTGAAACTGCTGGATGCTTCCTGTGAACTAAGAATAGCTGCATTGCATAGGTACCTCCCTAATTTACATGAATATCTATCAGACCCCTCGTACCATCTAAATCTCGCCTGCCTCAACCATTATGTGAAAGGTGGCAAGTAGGAATGTCCTGTAAATCCCCTAACAATGCCTGGGCCAAGGCCAAAAATTAATTAGGGACACTGACCTGGGAAAAACCTGCCCTCAAATTCCTGCCTATTGTATCATGTGAAGTGGAAAGATCTTTCTCCATGCTGAAGAACGTTTTAACCGACAAAAGACGGAACTTAACATTGGAAAACCTGGAAGAAATGTTGGTAATTGTATGCAGTGGGACGTAAAAATGTATTATTCTCACGAAGTCGATTGTCTTTTTTCATGTATGTATTAAAACGAATTACATATTTCACGCCGTATTTCATGCCATGTATTATTTTCATTGTATATTGAAACTCAAATAAGAAATGAAACAGTGTCTTGCCTTGACTTATTTATCCATAGAAACACATTATAAAAACACGTTTTCAGGCGCCGAGACAATAAAACCGTAAACTTTTAATGTCATTATGGTAAAAAAAGAGAATATTTTCACCCTTGAAAAAGAATATATTCGCATAGAAAGAATATATTGGCCTTAAAAAACGCATAAATGAATGCATAAACGGGCTCGAATTTTAGCATATCGATCTCGTCTCTAATTATGACTGTTAATAAATCCTCAAAGACAAAGAAGACGCTATGTCAAACTAGTGTTTGACTTATAAAGAAGGTTTTGATTGCGAGTGTGAGAGTTGTTTTTAGAGCCTACATTATTACAGAAACCGGTAGGGATTTTCAGAGCGCTCTCTCTAGCGACTCTCCAGAAAATGCCATAACCTGTAAATCCTAGATTTTGTTTAATTTCCACCAGTTATTTTCTTTTTCAACCATCTGTTACCAAAAAGGCCATGTCATTGTTTTCATAAAGTAAATCCAACTTAGAGGGAAGGTAGAAAAAGCAGAAAATAAACATTGGTTGAAAATATTTTTTGAAAACTGGATTTACAGGTTATGGCAGCTTTTCTGGAACGCCGCTAGAGCGCTCTGAAAATCCCTTTCGGCTTCGGTAATGACAGCATTGTGTGAAGGGGTCAAGGAGCCACTGAGCCGTGGACCAGAGAGTTGAGAACGAATGTGGATCCGCTCAGCTCAGATTTACGAGGATGTTTTTACCGGACACTACTCAGAAGAACCAAAGATCCGCGGCTCTTTTTTACTGAGCCACGTCACACTCGCTCTTCTGAGGGATCCGGCTCAAAGAACCTGCTCAGTAGTAGTGAGCCACTCATCTCTAGTTGATTCACCGGTCTTACTTTACATTTTGATTGGTTTATCCAACAATTTAGCGCAGTTGCATTTCGATTTACTTAAAAGAAACCTCAATATCGGAACAGTCTTTCAACATCGTCAGTATCAAGTTACCTCAAATTTCACGATAGAAAACACAAGCGTCATGCATGATAAACATACAAGATTGGCTTGAAAGAAATCGTCAACATAGCAGCAACCAGGCGTCCCTGGGTCCTAGACGGTTCTGGCTGTCAGTTCAACACAAGACGTCGGAATGTATCAGAGTGGCCTGTGAGAAACGTATTTTGAGAACCAGTGGGTGGACGTCATACAGCAGAAGGCTGCTCGACAAAAGTACATTTCCTTCACAGACGTCAGAGAGACTCTGAGTGGTCTGTTAGATCAACTAAACTGAGCATCATTTTGGTCACAGCCATTCACTCAGATTCAGCCTCCGTTCATGTCAATCAACGAACCGGCCAGGAACCGCTAGATAAACATAACAACTAAATTACCTACTGAAATAATTCTTACTTATCTCTTGAACCAAAAACATATTATTAAACTAGTAGGTTGGGTTTGTTGAGGGTAGAGAAATTTACAGGCTTCTCTGATAATGTGATTTAATGCTATATATGCTGAGCGCTTTTGCCAAATATATGGCCTCTTCAGAGCTTATTATTTGATTGATGATCTGTATAATGTTTAAGTAAGAGTTGGGAGGCCTCCTTGAACATCTTAGTCATGAACAGTTATGTTTGGTATTGTTACTAGGTGCAATTTTGTACTTAAATTGAGAAATATGCAAGAAATATGCACATTGTCTGAACTGATAAAATTTAATTAGAGAGTTTTTGTTCTTCCCGTAATTTTCTACCCGTTTACGCAAAAAGACAGAAACACCAACTGCGCATGCGTGAATCTTCACGTCAACATGTAGAACTACGTGTGTACGGGAAAAAGGCCTATCTACATGTGCGCGGGAAAATGTATTCGTTGGAATTCGGACTAGGGGTAGTCATCCTAGCCTGACGCAAAGGTAACAACATTTGCCGGTAACCACAGTGTGACCAAGGTAACCGCAGTTACCAGCAATGGTAACCACAGTGTGGTTGCCAACAACACGTTGGTTGGTCAACAAGTCGAGAGGTTATAGCGAAGTGCTCCGCTACAAAATTCAGCCATTTAAGGTACCTAAGCATTAAATGTATTTATAATTTATGTATTTATAAATCATTATAAAGCAATTAATTATTTAAATAAGAATAGGTTGTACAAAAAGAATACGAAACAGCTTCTGAAACACTTATAGAGACGTTAACGTGACGTTAGCGTTTGGTTTTTCACGTATAATATACGTGTAAAATCACGTGAAGAGCTAGCATCTCCAGCTGCTTGCTCTAGACGCTGCTCTACGCGTCAACGGGAGAAAATCTTACGGGAAGAACAAAAACTCTCTATTAAGGCTGTGTGTTTTTCCACATTAAAATTGCATTTCCCTCGATTTAGCACAAAATTGACCCTAGTAACATCACCAAACATAACTGGTCATGACTAAGATGTTCAAGGAGGCGTCCCAACTTTTACTGAAACATATTACAGATCATCAATCAAATAATAAGCTCTGAAGAGGCCATATATTGGCGAAAGCGCTCAGCATATAGCATTAAACCACGTTTACAGAGAAGCCTGTAAATTTCTCTACCCCAACCCAACCTACTAAGGACAAGGCAACAATCCATAACCAATATTATTAAACTCAGAAGATTGATTACGAACTGTCATAAACAGCACGTTATCCGATTTCTTTTAAAATGATTCTTAGGATATCAGGGGGGGGTCTGTAACTTTAGTTCGATGGGAAAACTTTTCCACTGTAAAGAAACGCCGCCATTTTCGCCTTGGAGAACTTCTCCAGGTGTTCTGTAAGCCTCCAACTTGAAATAGACAGCCATGTTTTGCTGTGAATAACTTAATAATAGGGCCTATTTCATAAAGCACAAGTGACAAGTTACAAGTCAATTTTATGTACAAGTTGTAAAAAATGAATATCCAGCATTGTGAGTTGACACTTTTTCGGTGTTTAATATGTGGGGGTTTAATATTCTGCTGAAGAATACAGACAAGAAAGAATCATTCAGTGTAGAAGACGTCAAAGATTTTTTCGGCCACAAATAAACGCTCATTTTGTGGATATTTTAGAGTTTAACGAGAGATTTAGGATTTCTTCCGAGACCCTTGAAAGATTCAAATGGTGCGTGACCCTGTGCAATTTTTCCTGATCGGGTATTGAGGATCTCCCCATCATTGAAGAACAAAATGAAGAGAGAAGATCTTCTCAAAGTTACAGATGACATTCCTAACCAACATCATTAAACTTGATGAACTGATTGTTGATGAACTGATTAATCATTTCCGCTGAATGAAGGAGGAAAATCCTATTATGCCAGCCATCAGAATAAGTTGTCAAATACACACTTTCTCCACTTTTCAGTATATAATTTGTTCGTCTTCCAATCATTACAACTTGTCATGTAAGATGAACATTATATCTTGTACTTAACACCGTTTTTATATTATGATTCGCTGACAAAACTTCAATTTCGGCATCCCGCTTGACGTTGTTCATTTCGTTTGTCCCCACACGCCATTTTGGTTTATTATTTCCAATAATAAGCCTATGTGATCGTATAGCAAACAATTTTTATAACCCCCCCTCAAACTTTGTCACTTTACGTTTCAAGGTGCGTAGAATCCAAATTTGAAATGTCCGTCCGCCGTTCGGGCCATAAAAGGCCTTAGAATTGACTTAAAAAATCTGTTCTTTCGCACATAGACTCCACTTGGGGTCTAGTTGGTCCTAACTTCTCGCCAGCTCGATCGCTTCACACCCATGGGTGCTATGAGCCAAAAATAGGTGAAAAAGTGTGGCTATTTTTTGCAATTTTATAGATTTTTTAAAACAAAATTTAATGAAGTTCAAGTTTTTAGCATAATTTCGTACATAAATTTTTGAATGTTCTATTTCATAGTTGATAAACTTTATTTGACCAATCTTATGCTAAAAAATATGAATTTAAGAATTCTTAGCCATTTTCAGTGATTTTGTCAGCACATTTTTTGAAATTTGACCAATTAGATGATATCAATATACAGTACAGGCAACACTTTTATGTGTTGGAAAGATGTCTTGGTAATAAATTGTTTTGTTTATCAACTATATTAAAAAGCGTAAAATTGTGAGATTCCGCTGCTGTAATGGATTGAACCCATTTGTGAGGTCCGAAGCTCCGAGTTCCGATACTAAATATACTATTAGCGGCGTTTAATAATTATGGACCAGAGATCTACGTAGAAGGGCTGTCTAATACATAAATAATAAACCTTTGTGTGATAATTTGCAGCGTTTTTACGTCATGATTCGCTGACGAAACTTCAATTTCGGCATCCCGCTTGACAATGTTCATTTCAATTGTCCCCACACGCCATTTTTCTACTATCTACAATTGTAACTTTTTTACAATTGTACTCTTTGTTTTGGTGAAACACTTGTTCTAGTTTACCGTGCATTACAAGTACCTGTACTTGTAAACTTGTAACTTGTTGTTTTATGAAATAGGCCCCAGATGATCTGTAAGTTACCTTCTCCACTCTAGTTAACTTACTCACCACCTCCATAGCCGGTCATAAGATTTACAAGATAAGGTTAAGTGTATTTACACTGAGATTTTGGTATTTTCTAGTCCTACATCACTCTGTAATTCATTCATTAATCATTTTTATTATTCATGTATTGAATATACATTTAATCTAAGAGTTTTGTGGTCTTTAATGTTGAAGTGGAAAAAATGAAGAACTTTGTATTTACTTTGCCGGCAAAAGAGTTGAACCATGGCGGTTATGCCTGAAACTAAATAATCTTGGTTAGTTTACAACTGTTGCTTTGCCCGCGTTTTGCCTGTTAGTGGAAAATTAGTCCAGTGGGAAACTAGTCCACTGTTGGTTACATTTCCAAAAGTTACAGATCACCCCCCCCCCCCCCCCCCCCCCGGATCATGAAAAAAATAATTAAATTGTGACAATTTACTAGTCAAAGTTATAAGTTCAAGGATCCATTTTCACAATATCTTTTCTGGCATATCTGCCACAATGTTCACGTCATTGATAGAGCTATTTTTCGGCGAAGTCCTCAAAAATATACAATATGGACAAAGGAAGAACTTCCTGACCCATGAGAATTCCTCATCATACTTATGAGGTACATATACAAAGGTTCCATAAAATCTAGAGCAAATGCCAAGATAAACAACGCAAAGCGCCATACCTGATATGTCTCTGGCGGATTAGGACTCGAGCGTGGTGGATGGATTTGGCTAAACCAAGTTTGAAAACCTGTAAATAAATTGGTAAAGGTAAAATTCAATAACTTGAATGATTTTACGATATGAAGCGCTATGAGCGTTAACTATAACAGTAAAAAATATAGGTACTTAAATATTTCATTTTAAGAAGTTTGACACCCTTTGGTACTCTACAACGATAAGTGGTTTTCTTTCCATGATTTTTCAAAGTTCAGAGTCCGGTCACTGGTGACGTCACACTGGACAGATGGGTCTTGCCTCGGCGAAGGGGTTCGTTGATGTTCCCTTGTGCGAAATTAAGAAATCATAGAAAAAGCTTGCTGATCAATTTCTACGTTAAAAATGCCCGATTTTGATCAAATTTTGACCATGGGGCATGAAGTCGATGTATTTTTTCATGCCGAGTCGAATGCCACCACTCCCAGCTCTCTGACCAATATTAAGCGAGAAAATGCGATTTTCATGTCATAAATGCCAAATTTTGATCAAATTTTGACCATTGGGCATGAGTTTTTTTACGCAGAGTCGAAAGCGACCACTCCCAGCTATCTACGATCGTTCGTTGATGTTACCGTTGGGCAAAATTAAGAAATCATAGAAAAAATACACTACCAAGGACATGGCACAGAAGCTTCCTCGTGGCCTTCTCAGTATGTCACCATTAAATTTTCAGAAATGATCGGTTCACCATGACCATGACATTGAAGTGCTGGGCAACCAAAAATTAATTTAAACCTTCATCCCAGAAAACCTGACTAAAATCTGTTCAACATTAACGGACTTATGACTATCACAAGAAAATTACGTTCACGCTAGGGATGGGTATCGATACACGATATTTCAAAATATCGATATTTTTTCACCTCATATCGATATTTCTGTATCGATACTGTGCCTTCCGATATTATTGAGTATCGATACTTGCATTCCGATATTTTGGAATATCGGGAATTTTTTTACAACAACTTTAACAAACTTAATTCAATTTTTCGTTCTTTGACTATGGGCCAATTGCCAATCTCCGTTTAGCCGTGATAACAATGATATCGAGCAATATGGCCGATATGGCAACAGCTGATACCTACAGTTTGATTTCGATAGGTAGGTATACTCGCGATCAATACGTATTCCAAGTCGATCAAAATCAACGAATATTATACATTATGTAAAATAACAAAAAATCAACGAATATTATAAATTATATTGAACAAAATATTAATGATATTAAAGAAATTAAATAGGTTTTACGTTCGAAGCTCCAAACACGTTCTAGAACATTAGATGGAAACTAGAAGTAACTAGGTAGATGCTAACTAGGTAACTAGATAAAAACTCAATAAAGTACCTAATTTTTAATATGAAAATAATATAATTTTTTCCAGATAATATATCTTCAACCATGAACTTTATTGTACAATGACCTCCATCCATCAAGATAAAAAATTCAAACTCCGGTTTGAAATTTTTTGTTGGGAAAGACTAGTATTCTTAAGCAATATTGTGGATGTGGTATCGATACTCGATATTTATGAATATCGATATTTTGCTCAAGCGATATTTGGTGTATCGATACTTGCATCCCAATACAGTATCGATACATTATATCGATACTTTTGTAACGATACCCATCCCTAGTTCACGCATGTGCAGAGCGTACCGCTGATTCAATCATGATGAAACTAGTAGGGGACCATCTAGGGCTAAACCCCCCCATGATCACCCCCCCCCCCCCCCGTGATTTCAATAATGTCTTGATCGTCTTGACCTACTCCTCTTGATGTCTTGATCGTGCTATACAATGCATTAGTGCGTCCCACTCTTGAATACGGATCGATGGTGTGGTCTCCTTACTACGCTAACGCTATTGCTCGATTGGAAAAAGTACAGAAAAGGTTCGCTCGCTATGCTGAATGTAAAAGAGGAGTAGGTTGGGAGGATTTTAATTATCAGGCTTTTCTTAATGGTAATGGTATAACTTCGCTTGAGGGTAGGCGTAAAACTGCTGATGGTGTTTTCATTTATAAGCTGATCCATAATTTAATTGATTGTCCCGAACGTCTTCAGCTTCTAAATTTTCATGCCCCCCTGTATCGCACTAGAACCTCCACCTTATTTTATACTCCTACCACAACCACAAATTACATGCTAAACAATCCACTCCATAGAGCACAACGCATATTCAATATTCCTCCCGTGCCCGAGAAAATAGATATCAGCACAGTTTCCCTTTATCGTTTAAAAAAAATACTTGATACTTTATAATTAGAAATCCTTGTTTTATTTTTATCAGTCATTCTTTTGTGTTCGCTTATCAATATGTCTGTACCTTTATAATATTTATGCTAACATTTCTCTTGTAATTGGGCTTCAGCCCGTATGTCATAAATAAATAAATAAACCCAAAGTATTCCTGAAAATGTCATTGAAATCCAATCGAAATTGTGGAGGTTATGGCTGTGGCAAGAAAATATAGACAGACAAACGCTTGCGCATACGCACAGCGAACCACTGATTCAATCATGATAAATGTCGTAAGAGGCCTCAAGGGACCTTCCCCGCATCATCCCTGAAAATCTGACCAAAATCTCTTCAACATTGACGGACTTATTGAGTGTAACAAGAAAATCACGTTCGCATGCCCAGAGCGTACCGCTGATTCAATCATGATGAAACTAATAGGGGACCATCTAGGGCTAAACCCACACTATTCCTGAAAATTTCATTGAAATCCAATCGAAATTGTGGAAGTTATGGCTGTGGCAAGAAAATTTGGACAGACGGACGGACGGGACATTTGGTTTAAAATGTCAAAAAATGATCCCTGAATTTTTTCAGATTTTTTTCATGACAAAAACCTGGTAGCTCGATTTTGGTCTTTGAAATACCTACCTACGTTTTTTTTGCCAATATCAGACTTTTGAATATAACTTTTACAAACTTCGTATACTTACGTTTTTGGGGTTGCTAAACATGAATATGCAGTCAAAACAAGTCGACAGCAACAACTTTTGATAGTTTGGAATCTCAAAATCGTCAAAATTATGCCAAAAAATGACCATTTTTCAAAATTTATTGTAAAATTATGAAAATTTGTATTCTTATGTTTTTGAATCGCTGAACTCGATTTTTTTTGTTGAACTTAATGAAAATTCTGACAGAAATACGAAGAAGTATACAAAGTTACAAAGAAAATTGTAAAAGTTATATTCATAATACGAACTAAATCACTCGCGACGAAATTGTGGAAACCCATTTCAAAACGGAAGTTTGTGAAAAACGTTGTCTATTTCCACGAAAAATAAAGAGTTACAATGTTAAATCGATTTCAACGGTTAGGCCATCATCAGTGATGCTTTGCAGGACCGGAAGCAACACTCATCGTAGAAGAGTGGTGTCAAACTTCTTAGGATGGAATCTATTTCCCTTTAAAATATAAAATACATACAATGAAATGAATGTGGGTGAAACCTATTCACAACAGTAAATTAATGCATAAAATTGATCAAAAATTGGTAGTGTCACCATACGAGTTTTCAAACATGCACACGGCAGTGCATTCTGAAGCAAATATGGCGTCAATTAATATGCCTACCATTTCAAGCGACATTCCATTAAGTAGAATGGCGAAATTGTTGTGTATTTAGTAGGCGACTTTGTTTAACAAAAATTATACCATAGTAAGAATCATTTTACCTGAGTTTGAAGCCTACGCTCCAAGAAATCTTCAATTTTGAGACCCAACACGTAATCGAGTTTCATTCTGCTTTCTTCCAACACGCCGATACGGACGAGCCTCCTCAGCAGAGCATTACCTGGAAAACACAGTTTTCATCACCACAAGATATTGACACTTTAATTCGAACTATAACTTAGTTAACCTCTACAGATTCTGGATATGTATAAAAATCATACGGTCGTACTTTAGGTAAAACATATATTAGCTTCATGTAGGCCTGATGATTCAGGCCTAGCTTAGCTCCTCCCGCTCACGCGGTGAGAGCCGGGGCGAGGCCACCGAGATCGCAGGCCAGGGGGAGGAATCCAATACGTCAGGCACGACGGGGGAGCGGATCAGAGGGGACGAGCCCAAGGAACTAGGATATCCAGGACACGGGACCCTCGAGACCAGATCTATTGAGTTTTTGCGTGCTTGTGATTGAATCGTTGTCAGGAGTAAAGTTGGTTTCACATGGAGCGGTATGTCCGGAAGACGGAACGCTCTGATTGGCTGTTGGGACAACAGTTGAGGATAGTGGCTGCCATGTTGCCGGAATGGGCGGTCTGCGGACGACGGTAGAAATTTTAATACCGTTGCCGAGTTCCGTCGAGCGGAGCGCAAGCTCATTGGACAGGAATGTTGATAACCGCAAGTAGAGGTTTCAGATCAGAGAGGGGTTCAGTAGGAAGGTTATGATTCCGTTCACCAAGGTGACCGTTTCATGTGAACAACCTGCCGCATTCCGCCGTCTTTCCAGTTGTTACGCTCATACCGCTCCATGTGAAACCGGCTTAAGGCCCAAGTTTGAACGGCACTCCGTTTCACCCGTTCGTAGTAATGACTCCCCTAACCATTGCGATAGTTCCCCTGGTGATAAACACGGCTTTTCTAATTGATCCACACTACCATTACCACCCCAATACTCGGCTTACATTGACAAATGGTAAAATGTACTGGACAAAGCAAGAGAGCTGTACAAACACATACTGAAGAAAAGAATATTGAATGCAGTCACTGCGGTTAGTAGACTGTCCCAGAGACCAGAGTTGGGATACCCAAGTACATTGGTACTGCAACAGCTATCGAAAACTGTTACGGTGATTCGTTCAATGGAACGGCGTGCCCGTTTGGTATCCCCAACTTGCACCAGTCCTCTTGCTCTCAATAGTTGTTCAACCTTCAGAACGGTGAGCCTGCCTCTCTCTTACATTTTGCGTTAATAACAATAATATTATATAAACTCCCATTATTAATAATATTTAGTTAATTATATAAAACTCACATTTACTAATACCTAATCCATTGCTATCCCGCATACCTCTAACCTCTCTCCCCTGATTTCTTTCATCTTTAAAAGAAGTGATTATAAGAAACTAATCAACCGACAGGCTAAATAGAACCCCCCCCCCCCCCCCCCCCCCCCCCCCCCCCCCCCCCCCCCCCCCCCCCCCCCCCCCAGATTACCTTCTTTTTGGAGCGACATAAAGAAAAGCGTAATAAATTATCCATGTGATTGAAATCTTGTTCTAATTATTTCACCTGAGTCCCAAAATTACATCGAGACGATTGAAATATAAAATCGAAATCCAAGAATTTTGATCACGACAATCGTAAGATTGTCACAGTACTTTCTACAAGTTCTTGAGAAAATCTACTTATATTTTACAGCGTCAAGATAAATCAGTAATAGAGAGTTTTTGTTCTTCCCGTAATTTCCTACCCGTGTACGTGAAAAGACTGAAATACCAACTGCGCATGCGCGAATCTTCACGTCAACGTGTAGAACTACGCGTGTACGGGAAAAAGGCCTATCTACACGTGCACGGGAAAATGCATTCGTTGGAATTTCGGCCTACGGGTAGTCATCATAGCCTGACGCAAAGGTAACAACAGTTGCCGGTAATCAGTGTGACCAAGGTAACCGCAGTTACGCAGTTATCAGCGAAGGTAACTACTGTGTGGTTGCCAACAACACGTTGGTTGGTCAAAAAGTCGAGAGGTTATAGTGAAGTGCTCCGCAACAAAATTCAGCCATTTAAGGTACCTAAGCAATAAATGTATTTATAATTATATATTTATAAATAATTATAAAGCAATTAATTATTTAAATAAGAATAGGTTGTACGAAAAGAATACGAAACAGCTTCTGAAACACTTATAGAGACGTTAACGTGACGTTAGCGTTTGGTTTTTCACGTATACGTGTAGAAATACGCGTAAAAATAACGTGAAGAGCTAGCATCTCCAGCTGCTTGCTCTAGACGCTGCTCTACACGTCAACGGGAGAAAATCTTACGGGAAGAACAAAAACTCTCTAATAAGAATGACGAGGTACAGCTGCACAAGACGCAGGTACTTCGAGAGTACTTGCCAAGTACAATTACATGTACTTGCGATTCCATTTTTTAATGAGTAGAGGTACTTGTACTTGTGTGATCCAAGTACAATTAATACTTGTAATTTGTACTTGTACCTAGTTCAATTACAAGTCAACTTCATTGATGGCCAAACGACGGTAATTGTTTTTTATTACTATGTCACCTCTTTTTCAGTATTTAGACATATTATCAGCAATGGACTACCAACGACAGATAAACATGTTTGAAGGGCCGGAACAACCAGATATTGCTAGTTACATGGGGTCAAAGTACAGGTCTTATCAAAGTTCCGTCATGAAGCGGTTTCTTGCAGTCAGTTCTGATGGCGTCGTGTTCCGGTTACAATCCGTTTCTGTGCAACAATTG
Source organism: Adelphocoris suturalis (assembly GCA_030762985.1). NCBI lineage: Eukaryota > Metazoa > Arthropoda > Insecta > Hemiptera > Miridae > Adelphocoris > Adelphocoris suturalis. The sequence continues at coordinate 54,906,399 of CM061049.1, forward strand.
TGAGCTTACTTTGAGTCAGTTTATCGTAATAACCGAAAATTAAGACACTTTGAACCTTTTTTTTATACAATCACGGTGCGTTGCCGAAATCTAAAAAATGCCCGGAGTGCGGTAGTGACATGACTTTAAATGAAGGAATTAATCAGTTTCGTTGTAACAAACGTGTCACTGTAGTGAGCAGTAGCCGCAAAAAAGTGTCTAAACAATGCAACAAAACTGTTTCCCAAAACAAATTTACTTTTTTTGAAAATCACAATTTAACTAAACAGCAAATTTGTAGATTTGTCGCTTTCTGGATTTGTTTAAAACCACCCAGACAAGACATTTTGCAGAACGAAATTAATATTTCATCGCGAACCTGTGTAGATTGGTGTTCCTACTTACGCGAAATTTGTATATCTGAAGTAACGCGCTTATCTAGTGCTATAGGTGGAGTTGGTGTTGTTGTAAAAATAGACGAGGCAAAAATTGGCCATAGGAAGTACAATCGTGGACGGTTAGTAGACGGAAACTGGATTTTTGGTGGAATTGAAAGGGGTAGCCGTAGGTGTTTTTTTGTCCCAGTACCAACACGTGGTTCAGATACTTTGTTAGCAATTATAAAGAAGCACATCAAACCTGGCACCACAATTGTGAGTGATTGTTGGAGAGCTTATAATTGCTTGCAGTACGAAGGTTACAGACATCTAACTGTAAACCACTCTGTTAACTTCGTTGACCCCGATACTGGGGCTCACACCCAGACCATTGAACGTACATGGCGTGAAGTGCGAGGTACGGTGCCGCGGTACGGAAACAGGAAACATCATCTGGTTGGGCATCTAGCAGAATTCATGTTTAGAAGAATATATCCAGATTATAGTGGCCGTATTTACGCTCTTTTTAAAGCGATAGGACATTTGTACAACGGCGAAGACCAACGGAACCTTCTGAACCACCTCCGGACTCCAACGCCAGTAGTTCATCTGAAGACGACTTCTAAAGTAAGTATCTTACTTTTTTACTTTTCCGGGCCTCAATAAATATAAATCCTTTATTTACAAGCATAAATATTACAAATGTCTTCATACTGAAAAAGTTAGAGGTGACAAAGTAATAGTAAACAATTACCCAAACGACCATGAACCTCGAGGAAGAGGTTGTGGTGTGGGGAGACTATAAACATTACAGATATCAATTGGTTCCAAACTCTAGCTGCATCAATTCCTCACAAAACGACAATATTAGTATAGAGAACCAATATAGAATAGCCATCTCATTTTTTCGTCGAAAATTGGATCAAACAGGCGTTTTAGACACCCCCCCCCCCCCCGGCCCACACCACGATTCACGGAAAGAGATGGAGAGGGGGCCCGAAATTCCTACCCATCATTCTTCATAGTATTCTAGGTCAAAATAGAGAATGTGCTTGTTGTACTTGAAATACAAGTACGAATCCTGATGTACTAAAATTGTAAAATATATTTCTAAAAACTGTAAAATATATCCCGCATAAGGAGGTTAGTACTTCAGGGTCGATTTTAGAGCTCATTTCTGATCGAGGAGGAACTTTTGATCAGAAATGAGCTGTAGAATCGACCCTTGAAATATTGGCTACCTTATGCGGGACACCCTGTATATAAAAGGATTTCACGTTGAATTAGGGAAGTTTCCCAAGCCTCAGTGGAAAACAACAACCCAACACTGCCACTGCCAGTGCACGTGACGTGACTCCCTTCTGATTTTAAGCAGTTTATCAACCCAAAATTTATTTTTAAAATCCCAAGGCAAAGATATGGGTGTAATTCTAACAAGTCGGGATCCACTGAAATATTTGATTTTAGTCAGCACAACATAAAGAATCATGGGCCATCAGGATTGTACCAACATCAACCAGCCAATAAAACATGAAGTATTATATAAAAACTCGGCGCTCCGCGCCTCGCCAGGGGGCAAGCCCCCTGGACCCCCGGTTACCTCTATGTTACGCTCCAGGAAAATAACTCTCACAGTCGGAGAGGTTTGGTCACCCTGGCCTCTTAGCTCTGGTCGTTAGAGTGTCGCAACTGCGGGAAATTATTAATAATTTCTCGTAGTTGTGACGACGCGAGTTCGAACTCCTGTCGAGGTATCAAATATTTTTAGCCCGTTACAGTGGCGCAGCCGAAATAGGACCCAAAATCATACGAAACAATAATTAATTAAATCCCTCTCGAGCCAAAAGACTGTAAACATCACATTTCCTGTTGTTATGCCTTTCATTTCCTCACTCACTTGAGTCAAAACACACCGCGACAATGACCTCGCTCGACTGCTGACTTGTTCCAGCGAGCATCTGCTGAGCCAGCGGCCTGCAGTTACACTTCGTCATTCGTCCGACCCCAAACCAGCCGAGACGGCTGGTATTTGACTCCGGGGAAATGTTACGCTCCAGGAAAATAATTCTCACAGTCGAAGAGGTTTGGTCACCCTGGCCTCTTAGCTCTGGTCGTTAGAGCGTTGCAACTCCGGGAAATTAATAATAATTTCTCGTAGTTGTGACGACGTGAGTTCGAACTCCTGTCGAGGTAGGAAATAATTTTTGGGCCGTTACATCTATTTACATACTTCGGACGAAATTATTGAAACACAGAATGTGTTTGCGTTGTCGCGCAACCAAGTGACAACCAAACAAGCGTCATTGTTTACTATTCATTTATAACATCAATTTATATAGTTATAGTATGAAACTACGAAAAAAAATACGAAATAAATTCGTGATAAATCAAGAGCGATTTATCAAGTAAATGTCCTAAAGAGGCTACATACGAAATTACAGCTTCCTAGAGTGTAAAGTATAGAAATTAGCTTTAAAAGCCACTCATCTGATCCGGACCCTGGACATCGTCAAGTAAATGTCCTAAAGAGGCTACATACGAAATTACAGCTTCCTAGAGTGTAAAGCATAGAAATTAGCTTTAAGAGCCACACATCTGATCCGGACCCTGAGCATCGTCAAGTAAATGTCCTAAAAAGGCTACATACGAAATTACAGCTTCCTAGAGTGTAAAGCATAGAAATTAGCTTTAAGAGCCACACATCTGATCCGGACCCTGAGCATCGTCAAGTAAATGTCCTAAAGAGGCTACAAACGAAATTACAGCTTCCTAGAGTGTAAAGTATAGAAATTACCTATTCAAATTATTTAACCTCCGCTTCACAAATCAAACCGTTTTCGTAATACTCAGATCACCTGCTATGAATCAAATCATCGAAACACAAGCTCAATGAAATCATCAGAAATTAACAAGCGGTTGCAATCATGTTCACAATATCAATTATTGAGAATGATCACCTGTGTGTAAACAATTATTTATATAACCATGCTCATAACTCAGTTTGTTGGACACGCACTTCGCAGTAGTTAACATAATATTGTTGGATAAATCGAGAGCTTTCCAACGAATGGTCAACGAATTTTGTGGGATGAAAAACGACGAAGTACCATTTCCCTAGCAACGACTCGGTTGTACGTGAAAATCATCCGTCACACATTTCGTTACCATCCCGCGTTCCATTTTCGGCTAGTTAGTCCATGGCTAAAACACATTCTGTGTTAATAATAATTTGATTAAATTTAAAAACCTAACGATGGTACATAAGTATACGTTGTATCATATTCTAAAAATTCAATGAAACATATGTTGATTAGACATTGATAAAACCATTTGATTGGAACTCAAAAGGTTTTCCCATGGTCCAAACATTTCAATCTCCGTCTTTATGGCACAGCGAGCGCCTATCTAAGAGACGTGCCGTAATTTGAAAGACAGGTAAAAACTAATAAGGCGGAGATTTCGAAAAATGTAGGTAGATATGGTGCAACGTGTTACATTTTGTGTATCCTGCAAAATCAAGTGCAGCATCCTTCTCCAGGACTAAGACTGATAAGTTAAGGTTTCGTTTCTCGACTGCTTTGCTCAAAATAAGATTTGTTGGGGTCTTGAGGTTCAGTCAGAAAATGTACCACGATATTTCTAGGCCAACGTTTCGGTTATTTGTATACCATCCTCAGGCCTTATACAGGGTGCGGCAGTGAGGACGGATGGTTTTAAAAAAATCACAAAATAGTTCATTTTTACTCAAAAACAAATTGATTGATGCAATCAGGTTCGCAAGGAAATAGCATTTGAGAAAGTCAAGTGTGAAAAATCACATCAGGCATGTGGTGGCCGAAATTGTTGATGCAGTGCTGGAGGCGTTCTTGGAAGTTCGTTTAGACTCTCTCCAACATAACCCTACGTCGTAATGATCACCTACTTCTTTTTCCCTGAATTATGACGGCGACGTGTTCCAACCCGACGTGTGTGGTTCCAGCAGGATGGGGCGACCGCCCACACAGCCAGAGCATCAATGGACGATATTCGCCCTCTCTTCCCTGGTCGCCTTATTTACAGGTTTAGCGATGTTCATTGGCCTCCTCGGTCCCCAGATTTATTCATATGCGATTTTTTCTTATGGGGACACCTCAAGGCAGAGTATAGGAGAACAAGCCCCGAACTCTGGACGAATTGAAGTACACAATTCGCGTGGAAGTCGCCCAAGTTGAGAGAGTATGTTGGAGATAACGCCCAAGAACACCTCCAGCACTGCATCAACAATTTCGGCCACCACATGCCTGATGTGATTTTTCACACTTGACTGTCTCAAATGCTATTTCCTTGCGAACCTGATTGCATCAATAAATTTGTGTTTGAGTGAAAATTAACTCTTTTATGATTTTTTTAAAACCGTCCGTCCTCACTGCCGCACAGTGTATAAGGGGTGTGTTAAGCATCAATCACATAGGTGGTGGATACATCTAGGTTCTTGAACTTGAGGAGGGTGAATGGATTTCACCTATTTCAACTGGATATTCACTTTCAAACTTGGACAAAATGCCAAAATGTTATTAAATATGAGAATGAAATAAAATAAATGAACTGTTGAAATGTAATGAAGGGAAGCATGTGTATGTAAATCAATATCAGATAATGAATGGGGGGAAAAAAATGTATTCACATATTTCATTCATATTTAATAACATTTTGGCATTTTGTTCAAGTTTGAAAGTGAATACCCACTTGAAATAGGTGAAATCCATTCACCCTCCTCAAGTTCAAGAACCTAGATGTATTAGGGTGGTTCAAAAAAAAAAAAAAGTTCTGGGATTTTTGGTCCCCATTGCGTTTTTGCTTCCTCGGTATGTCAGAATGACTCTCCTAAAGTTTTAGCAAAAAATATTAACCCTAACCACTTTACCTGGGTCGATTTTTGCCAGTTACCGACTGCTATCGTAAACCAACCTCTAAGTTGGGGCCGACGTGATGATTTGAAGGACGGATTTCAATTTTTTTAGGTCTATTTATGGGTTTTCGCATGCGCTGAACACGATGAACTTATTTATTTTACGCTCCGTCCACTAGTTATCCGGTAAACTGGCGGAGGGCACTGCTTGAAGATAAGTAAAAATCGAAAATTTCACCGAAAATGATGTCGCCTGGTTAAGAATCGTTCTAGAAACATGCTATTATGGTCGGATAATATGCTTTGGCATGTTCTGAACATGATTCCGTTTTTTACTTTACTTTTTTACTTCGTTTATCGGCCATAAACCTCAAATTACTTGTAGGGTAATAGACAAATTCACCCTAATTTCACCAGAAATTATGTCGCGTTGATAATTTAAGGTCCCAAAATACCTTGTGCCGATAAAATTTGGTATTTTTTTATGTTTCGATATTTCATCTTGTTTAATTTTTTTTTTTTTTTTTTTTTTGTATATTTTTGTTATGTTATTCTCGTTAAAATGTTATGTTTTGTGAAACTAAAATTATATTACATATTATTTTCAATTGTACTGCATCATTTTTTATTTAACAATCCAATCACAGTTCAGACAATTCAGAACTATGAATTTGACCCCGGAAAACCGATGGAAACTAAGGAATTTTACAGAAAAATGGGAAAATTTTAGCTATTTTCTCCATTTCGCCGCTATATTTGGCGAATAAGTACAATGCCGGTTCAGGTCCTTGCCAAATTACCTACGGCTTTGTATCGAGTATCCTGGAAAATACCAAATTTTATCGGCACAAGGTATTTTGGGACCTTAAATTATCAACGCGACATAATTTCTGGTGAAATTAGGGTGAATTTGTCTATTACCCTACAAGTAATTTGAGGTTTATGGCCAATAAACGAAGTAAAAAAGTATAGTAAAAAACGGAATCATGTTCAGAACATGCCAAAGCATATTATCCGACCATAATAGCATGTTTCTAGTACAATTCTTAACCAGGCGACAGCATTTTCGGTGAAATTTTCGATTTTTACTATCTTCAAGCAGTGCCCTCCGCCAGTTTACCGGATAACTAGTGGACGGAGCGTAAAATAAATAGGTTCATCGTGTTCAGCGCATGCGAAAACCCATAAATAGACCTAAAAAAATTGAAATCCGTCCTTCAAATCATCACGTCGGCCCCAATTTAGATGTTGGTTTACGATAGCAGTCGATAACTGGCAAAAATCGACCCAGGTAAAGTGGTTAGGATTAATATTTTTTGCTAAAACTTTAGGAGGGTCATCCTGACATACCGAGGAAGCAAAAACGCAATGGGGACCAAAAATCCCAGAACTTTTTTTTTTTTTTTTTGAACCACCCTATTGACGTACCCACCACCTATGTGATTGAGGCTTAACCCACCCCTTATCTAAGCACTGAGGATGGTATACAAATATACTGAAACGTTGGCCTAGAAATATCGTGACACGTTTTTTGACTGAACCTCAAGACCCCAACAAATCTTATAAAGACTGATCAGCTCATTGATATTATTTAGACAACTGGAGCTCGAGCAATACATGTATAAATATTCATGCACAGCAATGTCTATCATTCGAAATCAAATACAACATAATTATCGAATTCGGTACTCATCCTATAGAGGCCCACATGTCCAAACGGTCACGGAGACATGTCAATGTCCTGGGAGATGTTCAGTGTGACAGTTCGATTCATGCAGCATGGGCATTTGAGCGGCTTTTCGTAAAATACCGTAGGTACTGCATTTTTGTTAAATTGTTGTTAAATTTGAGCACTTTGAGCACAGAGAAATGGTAAACTGCCAATTTTATGACACAAATCGTTTTTTCAAATCACAACATACTAATTTGAATCACAAAGATTTTGAATTTGAGACATGTTTTGCAGTTTTTATCAATTTTTTACCACGTTTTAATGAAATTTAAGTGCTTTTCCGTGCAGCATAATTTTGTGCACACATTGTCCAATTTCCTTTGGGGTCTACACGAGAAATCCATTTTCAAAAATCCAGGATAATCAAAAGATTGTATTTTAATGATCCAGCAGAACATCAAACAACTATTCCTGGGTAGAGGGGATAGGGGTAGACAACGGTCAACATTTTGACAAAACTACAGTTTCATAAAATTGAAGAGCCTGTATAAGACCTCGGCATAGTAAGATTACAAATTTTGGCCTTCGGTGATGCGATGTTGCTTGTTTCTCCATTTCGCTACTCCCATAATTCTTTTGTCTATGTTCTGTGTGTGTTCCACGAAATTACGGTTGACCGTCAGCTGATTATAGCGGGACGGTTGTGGCTCTCGTAGTGGAATAGCCTCGCCAACAATCTACCCAACACCAAACTTATAAGGGACTTCTCAGGAAAAACCGTAGGTAACTTGAAACAATAGTTAGCCTTATAACCGGCTTTGCACCCCTACGTTTCCAATTACATCGCATAGGGGTCACACAAAACTCAACCCTGTGCAGACTAAGCGAGGAGACAGACGAAACAGTAGTCCACATTCGAAACAGTAGTCCTGCACTCACCTATCGCAGATTTGAACTCTTTGGGGCACAAACCCCAATGATGTCTATTCGAAGCGAACAATCAATCAAAGGACTCACATTCCTTGCCAGAGGGCTGAATCTCTTTGATTAAACGCAAAACTCTCAGAAAAGTACAATAAGCTACCAGGTTTCCGTGCGAGTTTTCCTAAACATCACCATCTCGCCAACAGTCTGGCTAAATCGTGGTTCCGCGAGCAACCCTCCTTCCTACTCCTGCTAGTAACGTAGCTGCTTTCCGATACTCCACTGCCTGGTGCCTGTGTGGTTTTGTGGGGACATCTAAAGGGTAGAATAGGTCGCGGATCCAGCCATGTTCGGACATGTGGGTCTCTAAAGGATAAGTACCCAACATTTTTTCTAAATAATTTCTAAAATTAATATTTCAATTCGAAATTTGCAGCGTTTTTGGGGTTGTTGAAAAAAGCACATAACTAGAGGTGTGTCGGTACAGCCGTACCGGGACTGTGGAACCTAGTCTCACCACGGAACGGTTCCGACCAGTGACAAGAATCCAACCCTTCCCGGTTCAGTTCCACCGACCGGGAAGGTCTCGGCACAGGAAGAAACTATCGAATTGGGAGCTGACCCTTATTAATTGGTGGAACATTAACCGGCAAATTTTTCCACTGCTATCCAAAGTTGCCGAGGAAAGGCTATGTGTGTTAGCTACGTCTGTCCCCTGTGAGCAACTTTTTTCCAAAGCAGGGACAATTTTGTCGGAGAAAAGGAGCTCACTGAGTCCGAAAAATGCTAGTATGCTAATTTTTTTAAAGTCAAAACGAAAAACTATTTGTATAGGTAAACTTGTTCATTAAATGATTATTTTTTTGACACTGGATTGAATAATTCATTCCTATTGAATGAAAAGTTAGTCTGAGCCCTGATTCGTAGCGATCGTCATTTTATTTGACGTTCTGTACCGGTATTTCGGAAGGGTGACTTCTATGTCACTGGAATCATTGGAACCGTTCCTAAGAATTACCTGGACCGACACACCCCTACACATAACTTATTCGGATATTCAATGTTACTATCCTACGTAACACCATGTCCCACGTGGTGGACCTATCCGAGCGCCAGCATCTCCAGCGCTGCCTACTGGTAATCAGAATGATAAGTATAGTTTGATGGTCTGGATACTCGCAAGCCCGCATATCAAAAGTACATTACATCAAGTAGTCAATCCCTTAGTAAAAATTCGAATTAGTTGGACATATAGATCATCATGATGTGTATGGTTTGGTGATATACTGTCTGGAGGCAGCACTGGAGATGCTGGCGGTCGGATAACAGGAAAGGTCCCGGATTTCTTCCAATTTTCGTTCTGTGGAAAGGTACTACTGACTATATTTCTAAAACTTATGATAATTCAAGGACTAAATGAGTCTTCTAAAGACTTATGAGTACTTCGAGTACTTCTAATACTTATAAAACTGACTATATTTCTTTTAAAATATGCAAATATAAGTGTGATTACCTTCGAACAGACGTTTCCCATCTTTCTCGTCGAGCGTGAGGAGCTCTCGGGCGGCCTTTCGGATCTTGGCAAGAGTGTATTTAACGCGCCAGACCTCACGCTTGTTCCTCAGACCATACTCTCCGATGATCTTCAACTCCCCCTCGAGACGGGCCTTTTCATAAGGACGACGCGGTGTGACGTACGTCTTCGAGTGAACTGACGGTACCCGCCGGTTCACCATGGTGTGTAGTATTCAGTCTGCGGAATTGAAAGTTCCACGTCAATTTTTATTATTTGAAAACAAGGCCAACCGCGTTCAGAATGGGTATCCGGTCATACAGACTCTCCACAATATAAAGCCACATCTTCTATAAGCATGGTAACAGGGGATGCATTACTACTAATAACTAACTTCAATACCTACTTCATTTTAAAATCTCGATAAGAGGATTGGTGAGTACGTTATGGGTAGCTATTTTCAAATTTATGGGTAGTTACGGAGAAACACGTTTGGCAACGAAAGCCTCTGAAGAGGGCCAGTAGAGGCGACATGATCGGCCACACGATAAACGACCCGCTTGGCCACAGAGCCTGTACGAGTTTTTCATGGAGTTCAAGAGTTCACTATCTATTTTCTCTGCTCAAAGAGCAGGTTCTTGTTCCTGGGATGATAAATATGATGATATCACCCACCAGTCTAACGCCAAAGAATATCAGTAGGTGCTAGGCAGTTGATATGGATGTGCGCATCGAGAAAGTGTTGCGTAGCGAGGTAACGTGGCGATTATATAGTGAGCAACTAAGAATTGAGTAAGGTACTGCTATCTGAAAGATGAGTTAGTATCACTCAAGTGCTGGAACAGGAAGTGCTCCGTACTACTGACAACAGATTGTGCTTAGATTTGTGTGAGAAAGAACTCGAAACTAAAGAATTTTCACTTGGACTTCGAATTTGACGCTCACAAAGTTGTGAGGACAGTTTTTCCGACTTGTGAAATTTTCCACCTAGGCCAAGCATGGTTTATTTTTCTACAGAAACGAAAAACGCTGCTTACACGCTATCTGCAAGCAATCCAAAGCAGGAAAATGGATGAAAAAGTTCTTAGGTCTAAGCTTCCTCCCTCTGGACCACGTTTATAACGCATTTCTGGACTTCATGAATACAGCCCCAACAGAAGCTTCCTGTTTCAGTTACTATGTGCTCACAACATTATATTGAGGAGGATTGTCATTTCCCGTCGAAGATGTGGGCCACCACATCAGATCAGCACCACCTTCTGCTGATTGGCATTCTTATAATGGTATTTTAAAGGTAGAATTTTTGTGGCAAAACGTGCTATTCATCTTGTGGCCAAAAGTGTCCCCAACGCTTGCTGTATTGGTGGCCAAACGCGATACTCCCGGTTGCTATACCCTAACCTTTACCCTAGTCCATCGACGTGGTGGTCAGAATGTCTGAAAAAAAAAAAAAAGGCTATCCGGATGTCCAGAATCCACACCCAAATGTTAAGTGACATCTTATCACGTTCACTGCGTCTCGATGTACGGGTCATCAAACCGGTTTCCTCATGGTGTGTCTCGATGGACAAGTAACCAAACGACTTACGACGGAGTGACCGACGTCCAAATATCGGTCGCTGGGGGAGTCAATCGAGGACTTAAAAATTGATTCCGAGTTGAATAGGTATTACACTCTGCTATTGTTTATGAAGGTAGTGGTATCTCTCATTGTGCCCTCAGTTTGATTACAAAATTAGAATCGATCATTGAAGTTGATATTTCGATTTATTATTAGGGTTCTCGAAATTCCTTTCAGGCCCTTGAGAAGTTTGGTTTTAGGGGACACAGTCAACGTGTTAAGCATGGTAACAGGGGATACAATACCACTAATACCGAACTAACTTCGATGTACCTACTTCATTTTAAAATCACTATGAGAGCAGCAATGATGGATATGTTATGGGTAGCTATTTTCAAATTATTGGGTAGTTACCCTAGCCTAGGTGCGTGACCTAACCTCTACCTCTACCCTAGTCCATCGACGTGGTGGTCAGAATGTCTGAAAAAAAAAAAAAAGGCTATCCGGATGTCCAGAATCCACACCCAAATGTTAAGTGACATCATTTTTAGTGAACAATAAGGAAGATAGGTAGGTAAGTACTACGTACGCATCTAATACACTTCGAGCAACATACCTACGATAAAGGATGGGCATCACGTGGCGGGCCTAACCTCACTACCTCACCAGGCATGAATGCAATTTCTTTACGAGCTTTCAAAATCGAATTATTTGTCAGTCAAGAGACACCTACATTAGAAATTATTGTTGTAAAACGTTGATATTTAAAATGTGGAATAAGTAGTCATTACTCACCAAAGTCCTTAAAATAGAAGAATGCAACTAGATGAGCGACGATCGACCCATCCAATGAAAGAAAGAAATTAGAGGAAGTTAGGGACGTTCCAATACTATCGATATGAGTAGGTATCGATACTTTTGTTTCGATACTACTGGTATCGTATTGGTATCGAATCATCCGATATTAGAGTGGTATCGAAAGGAAATCCGCAGTATCGAATGAGTACTTCATTTCTAGATTAACATAATTTTAATTTTTCGTTAGGTTTATTTTTCAACAATATTGAAATTACGAGTGCTCAGTTTTGTCAATACAGTTGTAGTATAGCATGCTTTAGAAGATGCAACACGTATGGTTGATCGTGGTGGTTGTGTTTTCAATTCAAGTCAGGTCAATATCGACACTGAGAAGAAAAAGAAGAAGAGATTGTTCGGTTTTCTGTTATCACCAAGTTCGGTCCTTGGTCACATTGTGTTACTCATATGTTGTGTGTATTCTGTTTCTGTGCCAGAGATTCGTTTGGATAAAATAATACATAAAAATATATTATATTATCTTTGCATTTTTTACATTTTGTATTACAATAAAGCTTTTGTATAATTACAAACGTCCGGTTTTGTTTAGATTTTTTTTTTTTTTAAGCTTGTATCAAGACCATGTAGGTACTCATTTGATACTTACTCATATCGATACTTTTCATTCGATACTTTATCGATATCGATACCATTGATTCGATACTGATTCGATACCAAATATCGTATCGAAAGTGGTATCGGAACGTCCCTAGAGGAAGTGGGACGTTACGTGGGCTTGAAAAGTGAACAGGAGAACTGGAGGAGAGAGGATCGGGAGAACCATGAATCTGGAACAGGGGCAACTAATCGAGTATTTCAGTACCGTCCGATTGTAACAGCTCATACGTTTTCGGGTGTGTCAGCATAGAAAACTAATGAATCTAGTAACTTAGAATCTAAGTTTATTATTTAAGTTCCAAGTGATCCAGAAACTAATTTTTAAATAAAACTAATACTGAAGTCAGTTTGTCACATTTCATTGCTAGGTGCTCACGGTTTTTTGTCTTATGGATAACTTCCGGTTTCAATGTTTTTATTGTGGCTTCTCATAATATAAAAATGTAGTTTGAAGGTACATGAGGAGAACCACCTGTCTAATGTCCCCAAAATTATCCCTCTTCCATCAAGTACCTACCTAACGTTGTACAGTGTGGTTGAAGCACTTCAGGCGCGACAAACGGCAAGCAATGATTAATCATTATGCTGTTGTTTACAACTATCGCTTTGAAGGTTAAGAGTCAAGATTTCAATTCGTTATTATATTTTTTGACTTGGAAAAACAAGAACAAGAAACTGAACCTTCTGAGCCTCACCCTCTTAAAAACACCGAACGGTGACACGTAACAAGTAACTGCCTCGTCTTTCAACAGAAGAACGGATTGCCAGTGCTGATATCGGATTTCCCAGGCAGCAACTCAAGATCAATGGTTCTCCCGACGGTCCAACCGTGGTGGTTGGAAAACGAGATGATGTCATACCCATCATCGTCGTGTTGATCTTCTAATTGTGCACCGTACATGTACGCCGCTTTTTCACACCATTAATATTTCATTTGCGTGCATACACACAGAACAGCTGATCTGATTACAATGTCTTTGGATCTACCCTCTCTAAACATCCACTAGAGTGTTCTGGCCTCATTTCATCACTCATTCCCATGCCACAAATCCACACGATAATAATAATAATAATCTTTATTATGCATAGGAGCATAATATATGTTCCCACCTCTCGGATAATCACAAATTCCTTACCTTAGATAAATCAAAGGTGTAAAAAAAAAAAAAAAAGTACCTATGGATCTACGATAATTATTATTCTTTGATTCTGAGTCAACTACGATTATATTCGTAGATTCGTACCTATTCGTGTAATTGTATTTGTCTGTCGGCTATTACACGAATACAACCCATAAAAATGCGTCACGGTCATCAATTTCAATAGGGCGTCCCCCATGTAATATGGGAAGCCTTGCTAATATTACCTAGCTTCAGAGTCACGTCCTATTCTATTGAAATAGATTTGAGGCAAATAGGCTAACGCTGAGCTCCAATCATTGAACTCGCATTAAGAACGTCCCTCTGAAGCTAGGTAATATTAGCAAGGCTTCGCACATTATAGGAGGGACGCCCTATTGAAATTGATTATCGTGATGCATGAAATTTGAGTGCTGTACTTAGTGGGCAAAACTTCAGGTGGAGGGGCCACTTTATACAAATAAGATAGACTAAATGTCATTAGATAATTTAAACTTCACGTTTGATTCAACTACTTTCGTAGTTCTTACAGTTAGGAGAATTAAGGGAAAGATGCCGAGAAAGATATGCAGGACTACTTATTTAAAAAAAAAATGAAATAGGAGGCACCAAGATTTGGGCATGAGAACCAAAGTATGTACATACTAACATCTCGACAGTTAATGTCAACATACATCAATTAATACTAAAATGTAACAATAATAAGTAATATCAAACAAAACTTAAATTACAATAAACTGCTTTGTTTTGAATTTGAAAAAAGCGTAGCGGGTGGCTGGTCAATTGTGAAGCCAACTCGACTGCAATGGCATGTATGCCTTGACAGGGAAACAGCGTTGAATTCAGAGCAATAGGCAAAACCATCTTATTAATACTCAAAGATCATCTTTGTGTTGATATTCGAAGATCAACGCATAAATTCTGCAAGGTCGGATGGTTTTCTAACATGATTTTTGATTTGATTTTTCACCGTTCTACCTGTTTTGGATTTATTTTTCTGAATGATTGGTTCAGGACATGCGCACTGAGTGAATGACACGAGAGTTGGAGTCAGGATCTACTTAGTTCATTTTGCTGCCGCTAGGCTCGTAACCTTATTTGAAATAAGGACATGTGTTTTTGGGGATCCGCCGGACCCGTCGTTTAGACGGCACACCCTGTGTGGTAGCTAGACAAATATAAAGGAAAAAGAGGAATATAGAAGAAGAAGAGGAACCCCAACAGAAAAACAAATCAATGGTCACAAGATCAAGATAGACCACAGCCAAAGTGAGAGCGGCCAATCAACCAACCAACCGCATAGGTTTCTTTCAGGTTTCTATTTATTTATCTTCATTTTCTAACAACTATCATGAACTGAATTCATGTTTCATGCATTGCTGACAGTTATTTGGATCAGTACGGACTCGATACAAGCTTGATTCTAGGTAGTCCTTCATTAGAGCTACTGATAATGCGAAATTAATTATGATTCTAAGGATAGTGTTATTCCGAGATTTTTCTGTGGCAGTGAAAAAGTATCCTGTAGAAATTTGCTGACTCCGTTCCAACGAAAAGCCAATCCGTGAGATTTTCCCTGTCATTTATACTATTTTAGTGTATATTCATCAGAGATGAGTAATATTTACATTTTAGAGCCGCCTACCAAAGGTAAGGTGCTGCTAAAAACGACTCTGGGCGATTTAGACGTTGAGTTGTGGTCCAAAGAAGCCCCTCTCGCTGCCAGAAATTTCGTTCAGTTATGCATGGAAGGCTACTATGATGGTACGATCTTTCACAGGGTTGTTAAAGGGTTTATCGCTCAAGGCGGAGACCCAACAGGCACGGGTGAAGGCGGTGAGTCCATTTACGGCGAACCGTTCAAAGACGAATTCCATCAGAGGCTGAGGTTTACTAGGAGAGGGCTCTTAGCTATGGCCAACGCCGGCAAAAACGATAATAGCTCCCAGTTTTTCTTCACTCTGGGAGCCGCTCCTGAGTTAAACAACAAACACACCATATTTGGTAAAATCACGGGTGACACGATATACAACATGCTCAAATTTGAAGAGGCAGAGATCGGCCCTGATGATCGCCCAGAGTATCCCCATAGTATAACTGCTGTAGAAGTTCTTAGTAACCCCTTCCCAGATATCGTTCCGCGTACTAAAACTGTGGAAACCAAGACGGTTAAGAAAGAAAAGAAAAAGGATAAAGGGGTGAAGAATTTTAAATTACTATCGTTTGGGGATGAGGCGGAAGAAGATGAAGAAGAAGTGGCTTTGGTCAATAAGAATTTCGTGGCGAAAACTAAATCAGCTCCAGACCTCGTAGAGGCTGAGGAGGTAGCTGAAGAGATTGTAGCGCCAGTTGCTAAAAAACCCAAAATGTCTGACGTGAGTACTTTCGTCAAGTTGGCTAAATCCAAAAAAGATGCTGACGAAGATAGTGTGAAGGAGGGGAAGGCTGAAGGAACGAGTAGAAACGAAGTTATCAAGTCTTACATGGAGGAGCAAGAGAAATATAAGAAGAAGAAAAGTCAGCTGCAATCCAAAGGGGAGACTAGAGAGAGCCAGACGCTGGAAATGCTGATGAAATTCAGGAAAAGGTAGGTACTCTGGCCATCGTCGCAGGCAGTCATTTTCTTAGTGTAGTGGATTTATTGTTTGTGTTTGCTTTGTAGTCTGTATACAAAGATATGGGGTCACCATTTGTAGTGGATACTTGATCCGGTTATGCGGGTCTGTCGTCCTACAGGGAGAATTTGTATTTGTTAAATTCTGAGTAGGTATCCCGAGAGGGAAGTTTGGACCAGATAACATGTCCTGATGAGGACAGTGTAGTGTTGGTTCCGGGGGAAGCGTGATCGCACGGGTGTTGTCCACGGATGGTGGAGGTCCTATAATCCTGTAGAGGATTATTGAAAGGACGTGGGTCTTTCCTGTTGGAACGACGTTGAGGCCGATGGGCCATGTCGTTGCTAGGAACAACGAAGCCCTGCAAAGGACAGTTACTGTTGGGGGATCTAGCCGGTGCAAAGGTGAAACCTCTTTGAGCAGCGACCCTCTGAACTTAAGGGTTCCCCCTGCCCGCTGCTAGGGGGCTCTTGGGTTTCACCCGCGAGCCAGGATCCCACGGCCAGTATTGAAAACGGGAATATTGTTCTCCCGTTTCGCCGTTTATATTGATCTTGTTTGATCGTATATCGATCTTATTTTATTGTATAAGATGTTTGACAATCTTCCTCGGGGAAGTTGTCTTTCTTGTTTTGGAGTTAGTGAGTCTGGGATGATGAGGACGACTTCGGAGGGCTGCACTCTCCCTGCTTTCATGAGTGAGCTTATTTCCCTGCCTTGCCGCTAGAGAGCTCTTGTTTTGTAGTTCTGAGCGATGGATTTGCGGTGTCCCATTGTCTTTGTTTGTTAAAGACATTTCTGTTGTCTTTTTGGGTGGTAAATTCACCACACTTAGATTTGTCTTTAAAAATGGAATTTCCGTAATGCACCTTGCAGCTGTGGCCATCACGTTGAAATTTGAGGGGGGCAAGATGGGATGAGAGACAATTTTTGGGTTTTGAATCCCATCACACATTGCAGCTGGTTGTTCATGGGGCAAAATTCTATCATCGAGAGGTTACAAAGTAGGATTTAGAACTAAAAATAGTCTTGAAGCATTACTAGGATCCGTTAAGGACAAAATCGATGTTCAGGATAAAAGTGGGGTTTATAAATTAAAATGTTCTTGTGGCTACGAATATTGCGGTCTAACTGGTAGGAAATTCAGGGAAAGAATAGACAAGCATCAGGAGGATTTCAGGGAAAATAAGGGTAAGTCTAAATTTGCGAAACATCTTAAGGAATCCAATCATAGTTACAATTTTGATTTGACAGATAGACAGTTTGTAGAATTTCTTCATTTTTGTCCGAAGGAAGGTATGTTGAATGTACTAGAAAAATTCGAAATTATCAAAAGTGACAGAGCTAGTTAAATGTGTAAACGAGCATATACCTCAATATATTTCACCTTTGATGGGTCCGTTTTTATAAAGCTTGGAATTATCCCTTCACAATGTTGAAACCATATTTAGTTATTTTTCCCCCTTTCACTTCATCTAATTAGCTATAATCCCCCGTCACCTTGTTTGCACTTTATTGGTTATATCTCCTGCCCCTTTCCTTTCTCTTGACCAATGGGATTCAATCTCCCTTCACCTGTTACTATGTGTCCTTTCTAATGTGTCTTCAGTTATTGTTTGTTACTGATGATGGCCTAACCGTCGAAATCGATTTAACATTGTAACTCTTTATTTTTCGTGGGAATAGACAACGTTTTTCACTAACTTCCGTTTTGAAATGGGTTTCCACAACTTCGTCACGAGTGATTTAGTTCGTATCTGAATTTTTTCCATTTGTCGTTTTGTTCCTGATGTAGACTATTTCGGAACAGCACTACTTCCTCAGCTTTTCAACTGATTAGTAAATTTTAGTTTTACTTTGCTAATTAGGGGAGAAAATTATGCTTTAATGTTGAAAAACAAGGGTTTTTCAATGAAATCGACGGTTTGGCCCTCTATGAAAATACAAGTTTGGGGCCAGTTTCTACGTATTTTTCACGCAGAATCGAATGTTAGCACTTGCAGATCTCCCATAAGAAAGCATCATTTTAGCCCTTAATTGGCAAAGTAAAAGTACAATTGACTATACTGTTGAAATGATGAGATTCTGAAGAAGTTTTCACCATGTAATGCTTTTTCAAAATAGTCTGAATTTTGAGCGAAACGACAAATGGAAAAAAGTCAAATTCTGAGAAGTTTTCAAAATTTGCTTTTCAGCCTCTTTTTTGCATATAAAGACAGCTTAAAAAATATTGGTTTGGTATCAGGTAGATAGGAAATGTAACGCTCTTTCCAACGATATCCTAATTTTTGGGTTTGAAGTGACTCTAAGGGGAGTTACGGCCGTTTCAATGTCATAAGGTACAAAACACTATACGAATCTTGGAAATGATTAAAAACGAATCTTAAAACTATTTAAAAAATCTCTAGGAGGAACTTTCGATCAGAAATCAGCTCTAGAATCGAGCTGCAGAGTTTGATGAACTTAAGTCGGGAACACCTTGCATACATACCTAATTTACTTAAAGGTGGCATGTCGGTAGACAGGAACAGGGAGGAAACGTCCGGTGCCAGGACGTGGCGTTTCCCATCCGTTGCCAAAAATAGGGAATCGTGACGAGACGAGATCATGTTTCACTGCCTCCCACTTTCACGTTAAATTCCAAACTGCGATTATGTTGTTCATCTCTTCCACAGTAGTTCTCAGCCGAGGGGCGAGTGTTTTCCTGTACATTGAGTGCATTCCTCCCAAAATAATCGCTTTAAGAGAAAAAAAAGTCTTTCCCTCCGGAAATGGTCGCGCAAACTGTAGCTCTCATTAATGATGGAAGGTCACTGAGATATGCCGCTCGAATGCTTGGACGGCGGGCTCTCTTCCAGTCATTGTGACAGGAACAAACCTTTCTCCAGGCCTTCTCCATTCTCTTTCACGACCATCTGGGCCCCGCAGGCTGAACCTAGACTCATCGCTGAAAATGACATCCCTCCACTCTTCAAGTTCCCAAGCACTGTGATTTCGAGCTAACTGAAGGCGCAACATCCTGTGCTGACGGGTTAAACTTGGAACGCGAGCGGGTCTTCTAGCAGACAAATGCCAATCCCACCATCGTCTCCGAACTGTCCAAACACCTAAATCCACTCCCGTTGCATTTTCAAGTGAGTTACGACCTTGTGAAGCAGTTAATCGTCGATTTCTTAAAGCTAAGGTGTACAAGTACCTGACTTGAACGGCTGTTGTTTTTTGTGGGCGGCTAGAACCCTGCCTTCTAGAGTACGATCCCGTCACTCGAAAACGTCCAACAGTAGCACGGACGATTTCATAAGGCTGTCCTAGCATTTGAGTGGCATATCTCAGTGACCTTCCATCATTAATGAGAACTACAGTTTCCGCCGACCATTTCGGTGAAAAAAAAATTTTCTCTCTTGAATTGATTTTTTTTTTTTTTTTTTTTGGAATGTACTCAACGTACAGGAAAACACTAGCCCCAGCTGAGGACTACTGTGGAAGAGATGAACAACATAATCACAGTTTGGAAGATAAGATGAAAGTAGGAGGCAGTGAAACATGATCATGTTTCAATACGATTCCCTATCGTTGAGAGATCAAAACAATATCATACGTCTGGCTAGAAAACAACAAACGAAGCCTCTGAATGAGTTCAGACAGTAACCCAGTCGAAAACAAGAGAATATTAGTCGCAACTTCATAAAATCTTCCATTTTAGAGAGTGGGCCAAATTTTTTGCACCTGAGTGTATTTGTAGAAGTAATTTAATCCTAATAGTAAAACTGGGGCATATTTTAGTCTATTATCTACGGAGGTCCTACCTACTAGGTTTGTTAGAATATATAATCGCGAACCGTTCCGAACCCTTTCTACTGGTTCTCGATTTTCTTCAGAACTGTTGGTTCGGGACATGGGCACAGAATGTTTTCAGCATATATTTGAATTTATCTTCGATTTTTCGCATATTGTTTATTCCGTTTTTGGCTGTTTATCGATTTTCTTGTTCTCATTATTAATCACATTGTTTTACAATTTATTTGCGTTTTTAGCGAATTTTCGTGAAAAATGAAACTATTGTAATGACTCGGAAAACTTTAAAATCAAACTTTTTGAAAAACTTCTTCATTGAAATCCGTTTTGAGGCATTCTGAAACGAATCCTAGAGTTTAACGCTTGTTCAATATTTCATATGTGTATGTCATTCCAGACGATAACTCTCCTTAGGATTGAGATAAAAATTCCGTTCTTGCGCCAAAAAAATCAAGCTTTCCAAACAAAAGGATGAGTTCGTTGGCCAGCACTTTTTGAGCACATTAAATTGGTCAAATTTCAAAAAATGTACTGAAAAAATCACTAAAAACGGCTACAAATTGTAAAATTTATATTTTTTTGGTAGAATACTGATTAACTTCAAGAAGTTAATTGATTGGTAGAAGTCGATTAACTATAAAATAGAACATTTAAAATTTTATGTACAAAATTATGCAGAAAAATGTACTTAAAATACATTAAAATTTGCTTTTAAAAAATCGATAAAAACTGCAAAAAAGGCTAACATTTCAAAACTTTTATTTGAATGGAAGATTGTTGCTTAGAATACGTTTTTTGCCATAAAATTAATAGTTAACGATTTCCTTGCACTCAAAATGCTCAAATTTCAAACTAATTCAACATTATACAATACTATAATTTAAGAAAATTCACCCATACAATCATGCTGCATGACTGGAACTTATTCATTCCTGTTCAATGAATGATTGGTTTAATGAAGGTTTCTCACTGTTCTGAATCTGTTCGGAGCTGTTCTGAAGCTTGTTCGGAGTGTCACACGTTCCAATTCCGTTCAGAGAAACACGTTCAGAATGGTCGGAATAAAACTACTATTAGGATGCAAAATATCTCGCCCGATGACGGATAGCCACCTCCTGCTGTCCTGTACTCTTATACATTTTTTTAAAGAAATTATTTGAATTTAATAATCTTAAACTCTGTTGCAGGATACAGAAATTGAAAACCGGGGAGGGTGATGAGCAGGGAGATGGATGGTTAGTTCACGAACTCAAGTGTGAAGGGAAGGAAGTCAAATTGGCCAAAGACGCTAACACGAAGGCCGATGATTGGTTTGATATAACCGACCCACGTAACGAACTCAACAAGAGGAAACGTTTGGAAAAGAAGAAATGAAAGTACTCACTACTTGTACATCTCCTGTGCAGCTTGATTGTGTAAATAAACATATTATAAATCAAATTGTAAATAAATATTGGATTGAAATGTATATAGGAAGAAGTTTCAAATTAAAACTTGGTCTATCGAATTTATTTATTTATTTCCTCACTAAGTTGAAAGGAAATGCTCGATTGAAGCATTGTACAGTGACTAAGGAATTGCTCGAGCATTTCCTAGGTGAGATCCATTAACATAACCAAGCAAATGCTCAGGTTTTTGTTCCTCAAATGAGCAGAAAAACCAAGGCAGGAAGAGAGCAAATCCATCTGTCTCTTTCTAGCTTTCTTTTCCAAAACTTAGTTACGGGTCCTGCACGAATTTTGAATAGGACGATGAGTTTTATTTTGAAATCCAAGAAAATGAGAAGAGTACCCAACAAATACCTTCGGGAATCATGGAAACAATTATACGTGTATATGAGGGTGCACGCTATTTTGAGAAAGGTGGAATTTTGATGACCTCCACCCGAAATTTGGTTTAAAATGTCAAAAAAAAAAAAATTACCCCTGTATTTTTACGTATTTCTGTTAGAATTTCAATTACGTAATTTCTGGTAGAAAAATTGATTTTTTGACAGCAAATTCGAGTTCAGCGACTCAAAAAACTTGATACGAATTTTCATAATTTTACAATGAATTTTGAAAAATTGTCATTTTTTGACATGGTTCTGAGATTCTAAACTGTCAAAAGTTATTGCTGTCGACTTGTTTTGACTGCATGTTCAGCGACCCCAAAAACGTAAGTATACAAAGTTCACAATTTTACAAAGAAGTTTGTAAAAGTTATATTCAAAAGTCTTACATTGGCAAAAAAAGCGTATTTCAAAAACCGAAATTGAGCTACCGGCGTAGGTTTTTGCTAAGCAAAAAATCTGAAAAAATTCAGAGGTCATTTTTTTGAGATTTTAAACCAAATTTCGGGTGGAGGTCATCAAATTTCCACCTTTCTCGAAATAGTGGGCACCCTAACATATTGGTCCCAGACACCAAACAACTTTTAGCGAATTTTTGAAGAAAATTAAGCTATTGCTCTCGCCTCAAAATTTGTAGAATGAGAATTTTTGAAAAAATTTTATGCAGAAATCCATTTCAGGCTACTCAAGTTAAGGACACAAAACGAAAGTTCAAGTTCGTTGGCCAGCATGATCGGATTACATCTTCGGGTTGAAATTTTCAAAAATGTAGTCAAAAAATTCAAAATAGCCTGTTTTTTGCAATTTGTTGTGCGAAATATTTTGTTCAGCATACTAACATGCGGTATATTCGGAATCAGCGTAAAATGTCCTATAAGAATATGTATCAAGTTTTCAAAAATTTCAAAGTTGAAAAATCAGTCAAAAATCGAAATAATGCTGTTCGCTAGTTGTAAAAATCTACACGATCAATAGCGACTGAAATGTCGAAGATTTCTTCAAAAATTCGCTCATGGGGTTATGCTGCATGACTGGTTTTTTTTTACTTTTTTTTTTTAATCACTGAGTTGCTGAGAAAATGAAGATACCGTTTAGAAGACAAATCTTCCAGTTTAAAACAAGGTAGGAAATCTTATTCCCACTGCCATGCCCTTATCATAAAAATTCCTTCAACATAATATTTAAATCTGGCAGATATTTATTTAAAAATATAGGCAAATAATTCACTAAGCACTATCTGTTAACTGTACCAAAACAGAGGGCATTAGGATTAATATAAAGTAAAGGGTGCAACACTTTTAATTACAAGTATTTTATTGATCAAATGAGTACGATATAAAAATTAATGGAGTAACAAATAAATGGAAGAAAATTTAAATCTACTTTGGTCTGTCATTCACTCGCAGTGAAGTATAACCTCGGGCGAGGTACACAAATCGTGAAATGAGGCAATTAAGAAAAATTAAGACTGAAAATGTTTGCTAAAAATCATACAACACATCTTGGAACGAGGGCTTCATACAGGGTGCATCAGACACGACTCGCCAAAGTTCAGGGATCGATTCTACAACCAATTTGTTACAAAAAGTGCCTCTTAAGACTTTTTCAAGAGGCTTCGTTTCCGAGTAATTTCACTTTTAAGTTTTTTACCTTGTCACTAAAATGGTCATAACTCATCTTCAGTAGGTAGCAAAGTACGTTTCATCAGGTCAGACCCAAAATGTATGACGTTTCCCAAAATGTATATATGTAGATAAATACCTAAATTAATTTCACCGCGATTCTGAGAGAGAAATAAGAGTACCTTGAGTGAATCGGAGAAACACCTACGTATAAATTGAGTGTAATACGTTATAAAACTTTGATCGTGCTTCTTACGTTGCCGACGTCTTTTTGAAGGTATTTTCAGG
This sequence comes from Adelphocoris suturalis, assembly GCA_030762985.1. NCBI lineage: Eukaryota > Metazoa > Arthropoda > Insecta > Hemiptera > Miridae > Adelphocoris > Adelphocoris suturalis. The sequence goes on from CM061049.1 coordinate 54,930,076, forward strand.
GTCACCAGATCTTTTCCGTCAGCATATTGTGCAGTAGCTGTGCCCGCTCGCTCGTTCCAAGACCTTAATTTAGATCACAGTTACCATGATATATATTCCTAATCAATTATGTCAGTACTACCAGGAAAATGGTCATAACTCCCTCAATTTGATGAGTAAATTAAAATTTGATTACACCGTTGAAAAGAGCGTTAAATTTCCTATCTCCCTGATGCCAAAACAAGAATTTTTGAGCAGCTCCAATAGCTGAAAAATGAGGTCAAAGTCATAATTTTGAGAAGTTGCCAAAATTTCACTGTTTTGAATCCGCTTATTGACTTTTTTAGCGTAGTGCTTTTGACCTTAAGTCACTAAAATGGTTCCCTCAATTTGATGAATAAGTTAAAATTTGATTACACCGTTGAAGAAAGCGTAAAATTTCCTATCTCCTTGATGCCAAAGCAAGAATTTTTGAGCTGCTGCAATAGCTGAAAAATGAGGTCAAAGTCATAATTTTGAGAAGTTGACAAAGTTTCACTGTTTTGAATCCGCTTACTGACTTTTTAACCTTAAGTCACTAAAATTTTCATAACTCCCTCAATTTGATGAGTAAATTAAAATTTGATTACACCGTTGAAAAGAGCGTAAAATTTCCTTTCTCCCTGATGCCAAAACAAGAATTTTTGAGCAGCTGAAAAATGAGGTCAAAGTCATAATTTTGAGAAGTTGACAAAATTTCACTGTTTTGAATCCGCTTATTAACTTTTTTACCGTAGTGCTTTTGATTTTCAGTAAACTATCTTAGAATTTCAGCTTTCCGACGGTATAAACAATTTTCATTTTACTTCACTAGTTATAGGAGAAAAGTCTGTTTGTAGGTTGAAAAACAGGGTATTTTATGAAATTGACGGTTTTTGTTAAAAATTACGCTATAAGAAAATTTTAGTTTGGGGCCGGTTTCTACACGTTTTTTCGCGCTGAATCGAATGGTAACGCTAACAGATCTCCCTAACTCCGTTATAACAGTTTTACACTTTAACTAACTAGTTTTATCCATAAAAACACATAAAATTGAGCATAAAAAGTGAAATAAAAATTTGTGAGTTAAAGTGTAAAACTCATAACAGAATTGGGGAGATCTGTTAGTGTTACCATTCGATTCAGCGTGAAAAAACAGGTAGAAACCGGCCCAAAACTCATTGTTTTGCGGGTTATTTTTCACAAAAACCGTCGATTTCATAGAAAATACCATGTTTTTCAACACACAAACATACTTTTCTCCTCTAAATAGCAAAGTGAAACAAAAATTGATTATACCATTGAAAAGCTGAAATTCTGAGGTAGTTTTTCTGAAGATGGAGATTCAAAAGCACTACAGTAAAAAAGTCAATAAGCGGATTCAAAACAGTGAAATTTTGTCAACTTCTCAAAATTATGAGTTTGACCACATTTGTTAGCCACTGCAGCTGCTCAAAAATTCTTGAGTTGGCATCAGGGAGATAGGAGATTTAACGCTCTTTTCAACGGTGTCATCAAATTCCAATTTACTCATCAAATTGAGGGAATTATGACCATTTTAGTGACATTATGTCAATAACACGAAACAATTCTAACAAAGCTATTGCAGCTGTTCAAAAATTCTTGTTTTGGCATAAGGGAGATATGAAATTTATCGCTCTTTTCAATGGTGTAATCAAATTTTAATATACTCAATAAATTAAGGGAGTTATGACCATTTTAATGACATAAGGTCAATAACACGAAACAATTCTAACAAAGCTATTGCAGCTACTCAAAAATTCTTGTTTTGGCATCAGGGAGATAGGAAATTTAACGCTCTTTTCAACGGTTTAATTAAATTTTAATTTATTCATCCAATTGAGGGAGTTATGACCATTTTAATGACATAAAGTCAATAACACGAAACAATTCTAACAAAGCTATTGCAGCTGCTCAAAAATTCTTGTTTTGGCATTAGAGGGATAGGAAATGTAACGCTCTTTTCAACGGTGTAATAAAATTTTAGTTTATTCATCAAATTGAGGGAGTTATGACCATTTTAGTGACATAAGGTCAAAGAAATATTGATTAAATTTAACGTTAATGAAATATTGGGTTATTTCGTACACATGAGAACATCAATTAGAAACTCGTAATAAATGGATGGATCATGTTACCTAAACTCTTAAAAGAGGTATAAAATTATCTTTGGAGTATTACCTCAGGTTTCTTAAAATCTCTTGTTTATTGAGAGGTTGGAAATGAGAACCCAAAAATTAGGCCGAACCGTTTATACAAAATTTTCAAAAACTTCAAGTCGTTTGAATTCGTTACGAATTTTGTAAAATTTCAATATTCGGTTTGATTACGTCCGACATCGTGGAAAAAATATATTCTCTTTCTACGGTAAGAATACGTTTTTCATTGAAATTCGTAACTTGAAGCGAGACAAGATGAAAGAAAATCTGACAATATCGGAGCCTGGAAAACAGTTTATAAATAACGTACGAGTATTAAGTATAAGTGATTGTTAAACGATTGAATAAATACGAAAAAAAATTAAAAATGCTTATCGAACCTAAAACTACATATCTTTGGTAATACTGCTGGATCTTAACAAATCAGATTGTGAGGAGCGTAATACTTAGGTACAAAAAACTAGAACGTTAAAAATCATTATTTCAAACAAAGAGAAAAACTTCGCATAAATTTAAAAAAAGTGCATTTACAAAAATAAGTGAAGTTTTATCGTGAAATAGGCTGGTAAATAAGTTTAATCGAAACTCCACCAAATGCCTGTAGTTTGTCTTAACATCTCCCCTGAGGAAGGTGAAGAGGTGGTTTATAAGTATTAAATAATTATTTATGGTAAACCTAAAATGATCTAGAGTTCATAAAATTATCAATGCCTTCTAAATAAATTAATAAAAAAGTAATGGTGATAATTACATAAATTAAAAGGGACAGCAGGGATATTCATGGTTTTGGAGTTTTGACGGGCTTCAATGTGCGTCGTTTTACTGGCGCGCTAATGAAGTTGTTATAATTCTCGAATTCCAAATTTGTAGATAGTTAAGTTTTAAGTTTATTGTTTCACAAATAATGTTTACATTTATTAACCTTATCACTGCCATGAGGTAGGTGACCTCAAAGCCGATGCTTGAACATTATCATGAGGATGGATCACCCATCCATCGCCAAACGCGGCCTTTCAAGAACACGAGAACAGGCGTGCGACGCCCGATGGGAAACAACGGAGCGACGGCAGCACATTCCCTTGGATCTCGCGGGAACTGTCACACTCCCCCCCTTAAAAAACATACTTGATTGAAGAGCAAGTATGTATAAACTAGGTGGAATAGTTTACTGGTTGAGAACTGATGCTCACTAATAAATAGCTGCATTGGCGATTGAAGGTTAAAAAGGTGAAATTAAAACAGGATGGATTGTCAATGAATCTTCATATATGAAGTATTCATTAGGTAGTTAACCCCCAATCAAAGATTGGAACAATCGAGAATAACTTGCTCAACCAGGAGACTTACAGCAGCGAGCTGCCCACTTTGGGGACTAACGAAAATGGGAACTATGCCCTGGGGAATTAACTTGCTCAACTTTGGAGACTTACAGTGGAAGGTGCCCACTATGGGGACTTATGAAATAGGGAACGATGCCCTGGGTTTGGGAACAATGCCCTTGAAAATTAGGTATGTTAAATAGAAATAATATGAGGGGATAAATTGAGAAATTAATAATCAAGAACCAATGAAAGTAATTATGTATCCAAGGGAGTATAATGGGTATTCCTTCTGGAAACCCGGGCCATGTTTCTTCTGAAACATTAACGCCCCAAAAATAGTGGATTGGATTACTGGGCGTGAGCCGTACATAATTCTAACCACGCTCTGCTACCATGTAATAGACCGCCCGGGAGGTGCAATGGGGGCCTAAATCCACACTCATAGATAGAGAGGGGTGAGTGACAGTACCATAAGAGATACAAATCGTACGAATAGCATATAAGCTACATTCGGAGAAGACTGGTTTTCCAGTTCTTGGATCACCCATCCATCGCCAAACGCATGCTTTCGAAAACATGGGAAGAAAGTGCCTGACGTGCCGTAGAGAAACAACGGAGCGACGGCAGCGCGTTCCCTTGGATCTCGCGGGATCTGTCACACTCCCCCCCTTAAAAAACATACTTGATTGAAGAGCAAGTATGTAAACTAGGTGGAATAGTTTACTGGTTGAGAACTGATGCTCACCAATAAATAGCTGCATTGGCGATTGAGGATAAAAAGGTGAAATTAAAACAGGATGGATTGTCAATGAATCTTCATATATGAAGTATTCATTAGGTAGTTAACCCCCAATCAAATATTGGAACAATCGGGAATAACTTGCTCAACCAGGAGACTTACAGTAGGGAGCTGCCCACTTTGGGGGCTTACAAAATTGGGAACTATGCCCTGGGGAATTAACTTGCTCAACTTTGGAGACTTACAGTGGAAGGTGCCCACTATGGGGACTTATGAAATAGGGAACGATGCCCTGGGTTTGGGAACAATGCCCTTGAAAATTAAGTATGTTAAATAGAAATAATATGAGGGGATAAATTGAGAAATTAATAATCAAGAACCAATGAAAGTATTTATGTATCCAAGGGAGTGTAATGGGTATTCCTTCTGGAAACCCGGGCCATGTTTCTTCTGAAACATTAACGCCCCAAAAATAGTGGATTGGATTACTAGGCGTGAGCCGTACATAATCCTAACCACGCTCTGCTACCATGTAATATAATTATAACCTGGTTAGGAGGTAACCGCCACTATTTGGCTTTCACCAATTCCCACAGGGAAGCATTTTTGCAACAGTTTTTTTTTTTTTTTTTTTTTTTTTTCATAGCATTTTTTACGAGGGAGCTCCACGAAGCCATAAATTTTCGAAATGAACCATGAATACCCCTAACATTTCCCGGCAAATAAAATATTCTTTCGAACAAAACAGATCTAACGTTACAGCAATGATTTGTTATTACTCCAGAAACAGAGCGACATTTGAAGTATTTTTAAGTTAGTATACAGAGGATTTCTCATTGAAGTTAGGTTCAACTAATCAGATATACAGAGTGGCTTACCTCTTATTCAAAGGAAAGGAAAGACCAATGCAAAAAAAATCAAGTTTGCAACAAATATTGAAAAATTGCTCGATTTCTGTTGGATTCCAAAAAAGGAATGGTAGATGAACTGCAGGTAAATTATAAGTAGTTTTTTCCTGCACACACAAATGTTGACTAGCTTCAAAATCACGTCAAAACGACAGCTGCTTATAGAACAGGTTTTGTCAAGTGTTAGGCTTTCAGAGGGAAACAGTACAATTAGAAATATGAAATTATGTACCCCATACTGTTCTTGACAGTCAGTAGAGATAAGTAGTTTTAAAATTATCAGTCTTACAATAAATATTTTCACGGTACAGTTGAAATTCATATTCAGTCTAACTACAAAGAAATAATTTTGATCGATCCTGCCTTTATGAATGAATACGTAGCTACTGCACATTCATAGATTCATAGTGATTAAGTGTAACAAAGAAATCTATTCTAGGTTAAGGCCATTTTGCATTATCAGATATCAAGTCCCGAAATCGGATACAACCACCTGACGCTCATAAAACCAATGGTGGACCTGACCAGACCTTAGATAGTCGGATGGAATGGTGGGGTTGGATCAGGCCACCAATCTTCTTGAAAACAGGAGTGGACTACTTATTGAGTACAAAACCGAATGGATCCGAAATAGAACAGCAACGTTCAGTCGTCTTCGGGGTTACTAGCAAGTAGCAACTAGTGATGGACAACACTATGAATTTTAAGTCACAGGTTTTCGTGTTACTGCTATTGTGAAATTTGGAAAACTGCTACTTTCGAGTAATAGGTTATTTTATCTGTGAAGTGAATTCCGTCTCATTACATCTAGCAACACCAATATTTGCACGCAACCATCATTGCATCACTAGGTTAGGCCTATAGATTGGAGGGCGGTGAATGAATTTTTGGATTTATATTCGGAAAATATGATTAGGGGCGTTTATAGATGGGTTCAGACCTACAGTCTAAGAATCTGTAGACCCAATGTCTACCAAATTAAAAAAGGCGACTCAATTTCTCACAATGAAAAACGTGAAATCGGGAGTGGTTGGCTATATTTGGGTCCATTCAGTTTGCTCTCAATAAGTATTAAAAACAAGGAGTGTAAAAGCTATTTTCTATCAGGAACAGACAGGGTATCGGCTAAGGTTACTAAGAATGTGTAGCCTGACGAATTTGTTGGAACGACATCGTCATAACAAGGTTGTCTGGGAGGAGACAGTCTGCAGTTTCTGGGAGCTAGATCGTGTCTCGCTATTGCGGAAAATGGAACAGTGATTACCTATTCAATCAGTATTTTTTTGGCAACACCTGGTTAAAACCCCATTGATTTTATATATGGGGAGGCATAGAAACACTTATTAGCAGTATCGAGTTCTTGTGTAACCTACTCCCACTTATTTCGAGAAGCATCTCTATTGTGGTAAGATAAGCTTCCCTTATATGATAAGCCTTTTCTTATATGTTCTCTTTCTCTTTCGTCTATTCTTCTTCCCTTTTCTTCTTCAATTTTGTGCATCCTCCACTTCTTCATCGAGGGGATGGAGGTGCCCCCTCATCTTCAACTATCTCCAGCGATTTGTAACGGTCATCCGTTTCTCTAAGGAGGCATCGAATGATGGCTTTAATGCATTTAATTTGAAGCGTAGAAGGCCATCACTGTTATTGTTTATATTCGCTGGCCTGAAGGGAGTTTGGAAGAATACACAAGGGGAAAAAACTAGTTTGTTCAAACCACTCTGACTCTCACACGTGTTCTGACGAAGTGGTCTCTACCTAATAAATCACTTTCATTTACATAAATGCGTAGTTAAGACGAATCCCTCAGAACTAAAGTCTTCAGAATACGCATCCGTACTAACCGTAGCCTAAAAGGATCCAGGTGGTATAACGCTCCTTTTATGTTGGTTCAAGGAGGTAGCGCAGAAAAAATTAGTACGATCAGAGTATCCAAGATTCCACTGAACATATTGGAAAGTTCCGAGAAGATAAATCAGTTTTGATTAAGGTGATTTTGGTCTCCAGGGAGATAGGATTACACACGGGGAAGACGTTATAAGAAGGGAGTTTACCAGGAAGTCCACACCTATCCGCACCGTCACCCCTCCGCATCAGCGTTCCGTGTCCGCACCGTGCCGGACTAGTTTGGTTTAGTTTTAACACGGACGCGGAGACCTCGACAATGGATCCAGAACTATTAATTGAAGAGATTCGAAAGTTTCCAGTGATCTACGACTGAATGAATACAAATGATGTATATTAATAACTAAAAATATCAATCAATGAAGAAAATAAATTTTATCAGTTTCAATATCTATTATAAATATTCACCGACTGCAACTGAAAAATTATTTTGGTCGGAGTACATTATTAAAATAATTTTAAATTCAATGCTACACATTTTTTGTCACAACAAACATTTTGTGATTTATTAACTAAAAAAGGGGTTTAGTTCAAACAATAATTTTTTTGATAAACTTTTGTTTTCACAATAGCTACTGTGAATTTAATGTAAATTTAAAATTTACACCTGTAAATTTTGAGGTGATAGAGTGCAAACCGAATTGTGATAGACCGCTGTATGCACGGCCAACGCTCGGAACCGTGTGGCCTCCCACCTCCGTTTCCGATACTCGGACGTGTTGCGGAGAGGGTGCGGTGCGGACACGCCGCGGATATGTGTGTCCCGGCCTTTAGGCGTTGCAATAAATCGTTTCTCATGTGATTAACAGTTAGCAACGTCGAGCGTGGTGAGTAGTTGGATGGGTGGCTGCAAAGGTAAAGATCCCCCGCCCAATTAGTTTTCACCCTTCTGAGTTGCAAACCCAACTCCATCCAAGGGGGCGAGGCTTAAAGCGAAACCATCAGAACGAATTCTGATCCTCCCTTTGGAGGACAGTTGATGGCGACCCCAACGCCAGAGGTAGTTGAACGCAAAGCCCCATCTGAAATGGTTGTATACTTTACTTTTCTCTCTTATCTGAATCAGCATCATTTCGAGGTTGCTCACTTCTCATTTTTTAATGCTACTGTGAAACTTGAATCCATCTCTTTCTTTATTTGTAATCGGGAATTTTTATTTCCAAGATTCGAATTCTACGATAAAGTCCATAAAGCCTCGACATATCAAAACACGTTTTAAGCGAGCAAAAAGTGTCTTAAGTTAGTTACACCAAGACTGCTAATCGAGATTTTAGGTATGGTTGCAATCACATCAGAATTTGTGGCAGTACCCGTAATTTCCGAGAGAGCATGTCTACCATTCGCTCAGTGTTGGGTTGAACACCACTTCTTCTCGCGCTTTTGAGCTGCAACGATTGGGGCCTTACCATTTGAAAGAGAGGATATTCCCTGAATGCAGCACATACCGCACCTTGGGAGTGATACTGGTATAAGTCCAAAAATTCGCTAACATGAATTCTGGGAAATCGCATTTGAAGATTTTTTATGAATTTGTTGGTGTACACACCATTCATATTTTCTCGGTTCTTTTTGGTCTGTGTCATGCATATAGCGCCCTATTACTTCTAATTAGCTTCTCCAACTTTCTGTTTTTGATTAACATAATTATAATTATAAAAATCTTATGATGTACCACTAAAACGATAAAACACAGGAAACCTTGATTTTTTTCCTTCGTACAATATTGGTACATCGTGAGTTAATAACCAGGTTGCCTCAGTACGACTACTAATCTTTTGGGCGAATAGTGGTGCATTGCAAAATATGTACCGGTACAACAGTGAAAAACACAAAGAAACTTGATATTCCTTGGTTCAATAGCGGTACTTCTTGAAATAGACCAGTATTGCTGTAAAAATAAAGGATAAATACCTTGTTTGTCACATCGATAGTGATTTATGTCGGGATGAACCGACATAGACCGACCTTTCCCCGACGCTAGATGAAGACTTTGACCAGAATCATAATGGTTTATCCTGCTCTCTACCGGTCACTTTTTGTCCTATGATTAAACCGATACTAGACGCATGTAGAGCTCGTCGAAATGTACACAGTAGTATATACAACTCAAAACTGCCATTTTTGGACTTATACCACTATCACTCCCAGGGTGCGATACATCCGCTAGTAGGGGAAGGGGCTGCCACACCTTGCCTCTGTTATTTGATTTCTTTCCTGGACTCCCAGCTCCAGGTAACCTTAATCTGTTACGAATTCGGCAGAAGGCGCAGGGGGTAGACGATGCTAATATTGTCAACATTCGCATGTATCGAATCACAGGCACGCTTTCGACTCACTTGCTTTCCGACATACGTAGAAGTGGGGTTGCTCCTAAAACTATAACTGTAAGTATTCAACTGGTTGATTGTGTGCCACGATAGCCTCAGGTATCCCGTGGCCATTGCAACATAACAAAGAAAAAAGATGAGGACCAACCCACGCAAAGGGGGAATTCTTTCTAGCTTATAATCAGGGCAGTCTCTTTAGAAGTAGAATTACATTTAAAAAAGTAGGTTATTGGTGTTGGCACTTAAAATTACGAATGTAACAAATGGGATCGACAGAGAGGAGATTCATAGAAACAAATCTCAAATTTGAAGAGCTGTTGGCGGAGGGAACACGTAAATTTCAGCTGTACCATAAATAAAGAAACTAGAAATGATGATACAAAATCTACCATGAAGAACAACAAAATGTCAGTCTGTAATGTTGTCATGGAAACATGATTGAGACAACTCAATTTTGTAGTAAAACGCAAAACAAATTAAAAATTACATAAATAAAATAATTAATCATAGATTGTTCGTACTTGAGTGTTCACACAAAATTATCCTGTAATGTACGAGAAGGTAGGTGAGTTAACACAATCACACACAAAACAAAAACCTTAAAATGGAGAAAATTATAGAATTTGTCCATGAATGATTACCAAATGTTAGTTAGAGACTATACATTTTTAATCGAAAAGCGACAACTTATCAACAATAATTAGCACTCAACGACCTCAAGGATACTGATACTCATAACACCAGAAGATGGAATTAGCCACAGGCATAACCACCTTGACCGAAATGAAGAATTTTGCCATTGGTATCATATAAAGAATTGTCCAATTCAACAACACCATCTCTTGTGAACTGTTAAATTTGAACTTGATGTGACTGTCCACATAGAGTAAAAATAATAGCTTAAAGAAAAATGAGGTTCCAGTAAGTACTCAGCTCTTATAAGAGTACCGAAATGTCAAAATAAAATGTTAGTTTTTTTAATAAAGTGGAAAACTCTGTATTAATGTTGCACAAAGAACACAAGTTTGTGTTATGGATGCACAAGTTTGTTCATACTTGGACTCATATAAGTAGGAGCTGAGGGCAAGTTAGACTGGATGGGAAGAATTGTCTGACCTCCTGAAGTTACTTTTCATATCAAGTTTGTACAGATCGACAGAATTAGTAAAAAGTGAACTTTGATGACTCGAAAATTCAGTCTCTCAATGTTTTTTTTCACTTATTATGTTGGCCAACCTAGTTCTCAGTAGTCAGGCATGCCAATCTGCCTTAATGCGAACTGTTTCCTTTTCAAACCCCTGTGAACGCATTAGAAAACGGGTTTAAAAAATTCATGGGCTAATGTTGTAGAATTCCTGCTCATAGCTCATATTTTCAATGTATCAATTACCATAACTCAATTTTACAATAAAGTCTCGTATAATATTTGAATAAAAATGAGATAATCTTGAGATTTTTTTCTGTTTTTTATGGAGGACTAATTCGACCATTGATTTTGGTTATGGAAGCTCAGTCTGTGATTTGGCAGTGGACTCAATGCAACTCATGATCAATCAGTGTTTCAAAAATTGAGAAAACTATCTCGTCAAAAACATAAAAAAGCTAAAATATACATTCAAGTTGAAGGTCAGCTTATAGAAAAATCAAATTAACTACGACAAAATGGTTAAAGGGCGAGAAACTCAAATTCAAAAGATATTGAAGTTCAATAGTATTTTGTAACTGAGCTGAGAAATGGCTTGTCAACATTGTGTACAACCGAAATGTAAAAAGAGCTTATTATTTCGGACCATATCTGACATTATTTCATCTTTCACCGCCAGTAAAAATAGAATCAATGTTTCAATAACGCTCGTATGGAAACATCTCACATTTAGTCATCATGTCAGATAAGTCGTGAGCTGAAGGTCAAGATACCATTTACGCGGTATCAACAATACATAAAATTTACCAATAGCACAATGCCAATAGTCGGTAAATAATTTCAGAGTATGGGAAAACCAAGTTGGACAAAATAAAGTCCCACAGTGATAGGAAAGCCAGTTAAGCCCCGAAGCCATATCAGTCTTAACCTGACAATGCCCATTATTAACTGAGATTTGAGCGTCAGGTAGGTACTTGGAATTTCAAGAAGATCAACTAGTAATTTTACATCATAGTTTTAGCAATTCCTTTACCATCAGTGGGCGGTATGTGACGGTTTAGTTATATTACAATTGATTATAATAACCAGCATTCTGATTGTGAGTGGACGGTCGACTATCTGAAGCTTCAACTTGAGATGGTTTACATATTTAGGCTGAATCACTGATTTTCGAACAGTGTAGACAATTTAACAACATCAACTGCCAACTGGCAATCCCTCCCACAAGCATCTTATAAATATTAAACTATAAAGAGTCTAGCCAAATACGTGAGGATCAGCTGTGAATATCGGATGGACATGGCAGCCAATACTGACACAGGCGGGATGGCAGCAATGCTATCACTGAGGCGGAAGGTCGGGAGTGAACACGTTGTAAAGGACGGCAAAAATAGTACATGCTGCGTACACTCCAAGCGCCACCCACCAGATGAGTTGCTCATGGAGGCGCTGCTCAAAGTTCTTAAGAACAAGGAGACCGATAGTTAGTCCCGCAAGAGCACCAGTCAGATGAGCGACGTAGGAAACAGGATGACCCTGCGGCTCGGGGCCTGTGGCTGCATAGCGGCCATACACAGCAAATCCAACGTCTGTACTCGCTGCAAAAAAATCGTAAAATCAAGAAAACCAAAGTTAGGGTTTATCCATTTACTGTTTTCTTCTGTTATTAACATGCTAAATGTTTTTGAGGTGATACGAAACTCAGAATGTTACAGAGACACTACGAATGTAATCAAGGGAATTATTTTTCAATTTGACATTAAAAACGGGAATAATATATATTTGAACGAAAGATTTCATTACAAGCTGAGCAACTGATGATGATGATAAAAAAAACGGAAGTTAGTGAAAAACGTTGTCTATTTCCACGAAAAATAAAGAGTTACAATGTTAAATCGATTTCGACGGTTAGGCCATCATCAGTAACAAACAATAACTGAAGACACATTAGAAAGGACAGCTTTTATAGTCACAGGTGAAGGGAGATTGAATCCCATTGGTCAAGAGAAAGGAAAGGGGCAGGAGGTACAACCAATTAAGTGCAAACAAAGTGGCGAGGGATTTAGCTAATTAGATGAAGTGAAAGGGGGAAAAACAACTAAATATGGTTTCAACATTGTGAAGGGATAATTCCAAGCTTTATAAAAATGGACCTATCAGTGGTGAAATATCCTCATTTAAACATTTACCAGATCTGTCACTTTTGATCATTTCGAATTTTTCAAGTACATTCAACATACCTCCCTTTGGACAAAAATGAAGAAATTCTACAAACTGTCCATCTGTCAAATCAAAATTGTAACTATGATTGGATTCATCAAGATGTTTCGCAAATGTAGACTTACCCTTATTTTCCTTGAAATCCTCCTGATGCTCGTCTATTCATTCCCTGAATTTCCTACCAGTAGCCACGAACATTTTAGTTTATAAACCCCACTTTTATCCTGAACATTGATTTTGTCCTTAACGGATCCTAGTAATGCTTTAAGACTATTTTTAGTTCTGAAACCTACTTTTAACCTCTCGATGATAGAATTTTGCCGATTTTATCCGAAATTTTCCCATAATAAGGTATACTTATCCATTGCTTTTCTTCTAAATTTACATCTTCCCTGACCAGATTGGAAACTTGGCTGTGTCCTTTCTAATGTGTCTTCAGTTATTGTTTGTTACTGATGATGGCCCAACCGTCGAAATCGATTTAACATTGTAACTCTTCATTTTTCGTGGAAATAGACAACGTTTTTCACTAACTTCCGTTTTGAAATGGGTTTCCACAACAACGTCGCGAGTGATTTAGTTCTGATGATGATGCTATTCTGTATGAGTGGAAGCAGGTCTTTTGACGGGGAAAGCCGATCTGGGCAAATTCAAAATGACCGCCAAATTATCTGTCACAAAATTACCGCCTAACTGGGCAAAGCCTTTTTTGGACGCTGTCGCCTAACTCGGCCAGTATCGGTGTCTAACAACACTACACATCTGGCATACGTGCGGACCCAGGCCCAGAGGCAACCATGGCCTCCCTACATGTGCAGCAATCATGCTGGACGGGGTGGGGTTAAGCGGTAGGTGCAGAGTCCTCTTCTCTGTGCCGGGCCAGTGACCATTCTTCAGCCAAGGGCTGTGCCCATATTGGCACCACGGGCGGGTGGGGCCCCAGGCTTCCAGCTCTTCTGGCGTTCCTCCCTGCGCTGGGAAGCTGGTCTGATGATGCTATTCTGTATGAGTGGAAGCAGGTCTTTTGACGGGGAAAGCCGATCTGGGCAAATTCAATTCAAAACGACCGCCAAATTACCCGGCACAAAATTACCGCCTAACTGGGTAAAGCCTTTTTTGGACGCTATCGCCTAACTCGGCCCGTACTGGGGGTGTCTAACAACACTACACGCGTGGAATACCTGCGGACCCAGGCCTAGAGGCAACCATGGCCTCCCTACATGTGCAGCAATCATGCTGGACGGGGTGGGGTTAAGCGGTAGGAACACGTTCCGAGCGGAATGGATCGATCGATCCAGGCGCCCTCGTTCAATTCACCCAGAGTGGATCGATAGATCCAGCTACAGAGAGCACATAGGCTCCTACGTTCTGCCTTCTGACGAGATTACCACGCATTCTGTTCGCTGTGGAGTTGAACACACTTGATGATCAGGCCATCAGGGCTCCAAAAGAATGCGTTCCGTTTCGTTCCCCATTGATATCAAGGCCACCGTTCAGTAACATTTTCACGCCCTTTCATTTCGCTCCTTTCTCTCGAAAAAACAGGTCCCGTCACAAGGAGTTTCCACCAAAATCAGCGCCGCTCGGAACGTATTAAGGGCTCTGCCCATACTGGTACCGCGGGCGGGTGGGCTCCAGGCTTTCAGCTCTTCTGGCATTCCTCTCTGGGCTGGGAAGCTGGTCTAGCCTGCCACCCATTTGAGGATGGATTCGCGGGGGTAGTAGGTTTCACGCCCTTGCAGTTCTCCCCTGTCCCTATCCAGGGGGGTGACGGCTAGAAAGTAGGCCTTGCTGGGGTGTGTGCACCCTTCAAGGTGGAGTTCTGTCGGCCTCAACCGGTTGAACGCGTTAACAGGCCCTCTGGTCAATACGATTTCCTACGACGCACTGTCGCTAATTGGACAAAAGAGTTTCTTCATATTTTTGGGCCCCGTGATATCCTATCTGGGCAAAACTTCAAATCGCTTCCATTTGTTACAGGTTCACAATTCATAGTGGAGGTACTGCATTATGTGCTTTATTATACTCGTAATATAATTTTTCATCACTTCATATTAACAAAAGTTACATTCAAATAAATTCAGTTATTCGTCAATCAAATTTTTATCCAGTTGACTATGGTATTTACCATCGATCGGTAAACCCATGTTGAGGTACACGCTATCAACGATCCCAGGAGGAAACTGAACCTAACCTTTTCACTTGAATCGCTTAATGATAAAAGCAGACCTTCAGACCTTTTGCCCTGTTCGGCTGTGTTTTGTTTGCCCAGATTGATTATAGCTTCGTTCTCAGTGTGCGTTCTGACAGTTCTCGAACTCATCAGAACTGGGACGGGAAATCCCAGGGCGTTCCGGGACTTGTGGTACCGCGTTCTGCACTGCGAACGATTTCAGAACTTGGAAGTGGAATAACCTGTGTTGTTGTTTGTAACCTCACTCGACTCGCGTCACCTTCTGGTGCCCCTTTTCAGAATATTTTTAGTTCCCGTGAATATATTACTTATTATGCCCGTGAATATTACTTAACTATTACACCACGGCAATACAAACAATAATAATAATAAAAAAACAATTCCACGATGATTGAGTATACTCGAAAAAATTTGAGTTTCGTGGATGTAGACGAGATCCAACTATAACTTCAATCTCGTCCTCATCATTTACAAACCAAACACCATCGTTGAAACTATCGCTTTCCGAACTTGACGAGCTAGTTGACATTTCGATCATAGAATAGATACTTATACGTATAGAGACTAAAGTATGATTTCGATGAAGAAGAGAGTTGTTTACTCCACGAGATCCGAAAAATTGTGAAATGCGCATGTGTTAACTACGTCCTTGCGTTCGAGTTCTGACAGTTCTGAGAAAAAAACGGGGGCTGTCAGAACCGTTCGGAACTAGGTTCGCAAATACACTGCGAACACCGAACTCGGCGTCCTGGCACTGCGAACGACAAAACTCGACTGCGCTTGCCCAGAACCGTTCTGAACTCGCAGAACGCACTCTGTGAACGAAGCTTTTACCTTCCAAGCGGGCCCTCGCCGTAATTTGCCCAGATCGGCATCCCAGCTTTAGACTTGCTACTTCTTCAAAAACCATAAGATTTAGAAGAAATTCAATAAATTAGATAATCAGAATTAGTAACATTTTAGATAATTACAGTTTTTCAATCATTTGAATAGTTTTTAATCATTAAAGGAAGTTAAGGAGGTTAGTTGTTTATTTTAGGGATTCAAAACATTTACGACTATCCTTCAACAAAATGTTGCAAACAGCGCTCTAAGAAAACTCAAGTTGTGTTTCATTTTTTTATTCTAGGAAAGCTAAATGGAACGTTTTCCAGGGAAATATAACTCAGGAGAATGTTCGGAACAGAAATTCGTTTAACTCACCCACAACGAATATGCTCAGTAGCCGGACGATTCCAAACTTCATATTGTTGTAGTTCTGGAACATACCATATGGAGTAAGATTACATTTATTTCAAATAATCATGGGTGAACAACGTATGTAAGCCATAAGCTTAACAGGACAGGCATTAGAGAGTTCCTAAACAATAAGTCAATTGGAATAAGGTGCTTGGGGATTTTATCATCTGGGGCGAGCCACAGTGGATGCTAAACCTGATATATTCAAGAGTGTCGAATTAGTGTCCGTTTATCAATTACAGGGATAACTTCCAGACAAACCTCAGGTAGATACCTAGAGGTTACCAAAACCTATCGAACAAATTTGGTAGGGCGTTTATCAATCAACTTTATGCCCTCAGGTAGCTACCCTACAGATAGCTAACTGCTCAGATAACTTCGTCTGTGGGAAAAAGGGGTACCACTACGACAACAATGATTTCCCCACAAAACAGCCTTACAACACTGGTATTTTTATTTCCAACACGACTCCTGTACATTCGATTTTATCTCTGATGCCAAGGGATCTCGATTGTCATTTTTGCTACATTATAAGGTAGCAACTACTTGTGAGCCCAAATATGGCTCACAATCGAAAGGAAATACGTCAGAACCGTCAGCCTTCTAAGCCTGGGAAGTTTCAAGTTACAACAATCCCACGGCCCCGGGAAACGGTCGAATTTCTTGAATCCACCTCATAGAAAAGCGCTGATCGCGGACCGCCGGCCGGGAAAAGCCACCCAGCAATTTTTAGTCCCCTCTCGATCGCCGCTCAGACGTCTGTCATTGGTTCCCCAAAAGCGGAAAATACATCCCACAGGGCGGTGCCTTGAATATTGGAACATCGCCATTCGCCAAAACCATGGAAACCAAAGTTAAATGGCATCCCTTGGAAGGTTGGCCAAAATCCATTAAACGCCCCTGACGCCCGAGCATGTGCAGGAAAACCCCCGGGACGATTTTGGAACTTCAGAGAAAGTGAAAAGACTTTGGTAAACGTGAAAAGTTACCAGACCCGGGTCAGAATCCTTTCAGTGTGCTAAGTCCCCACACTGGAAGTACCATTCGCCTACGATTGGAAGGAGACGTAGCCAATCTTCAAAACCCAATAAATTCGCAGCGGAGGACTCCTGATTCTTCCAGAACTCGACAATCTTCAGGAATAATATAAGGTTAGTTTAATATAAATCCGTGTAAGGTCCTGGTTCTAGGATAGGATTTTTATTAAATAATTGTTTTGAATAAATACGTTTTCATAAAGGTCAAACATCTGCCTTAAAATTATTCCAAGATACCTTGATATTCCTTCACAGAGGTCAGGGGTTGAGCTAAGGGGAATCGGGGATTAAACCTCTAAATTTGGAAGTTTTCTTTAGTTAGGGGTTTAGCTGGAAGGGAGTTTTAAGTATTGGAGACAAATAACCTAACACAATAAACACCTTCTCAGTGCTTAAGTAGGATTATTAATTGGTGCTTACAAATTATGTAGGCATCATAAAATATAGTCTTACACTACTCACCAAGACCACAGAATCTGAGCGTAAGGAGAAGTTTTGTGATTGGCGATATGGAGTTGTTTCTGTCACTGCAGGATTCTAATTTCCCTTCAATAAACTCCAGCACAAACATTGTCGTTTCTTTCGATAGTCGGAAACGGGTGTGAAATCGACATCATCAAGTAAATTAAAATAATCCGGACGTGGACGAATCGTATAAGGTCTTCGTTCGTATTCTAGGAATTGAACGATTTCCCCGTCCGAAAAATCTGTCTCAATCAAGTCAACTTCATTGTACATTATGACTTTATATTATTATAATATACTATATTATCTATTACCCACCAGATAAATCGCTAACTGAGGGAGAAGAGTCTCGGGTAAGGGTACCAAGCAGATAGCAGTACCTTGCAGGTAAATTTTAGTTGATATACAGCCAACAAGAAGTTATCCGAGGCTGCTAGTTACCTAGAGTTTGCCTAGGCTTTATCTGCGATTGATAAACGGCCCCTTAGTGCTTTATCTTAAAGTGACGTACTTCAAGTAATGCTGAACCACCAAGATTTTTCCACCCAGCCCGTGTGTTCAGTTTCCAGCATTTCCAAGATTTCCTAGTTCTTTTCTTATTCATGGAAATGTTTTGCAATGGCAGATTATGAAAATTCATGAACAAGAAAATGAGTGTAATTTTAATGAATCATGAACAAAAACAAGAAATGAATGTCACTGTTGCCGGTGTGTAAGGTTACTTTGTGATAAGGAGGAAGAGATGAGATAGGTAGGTTCAGGATTTCTCCCCGCACATGCGCATTAGTGTTTTCCATTCATGATAAGGCGCCTCATCTTTATCTCTCTTGAGGCTTTAAGAACTCTCTATTGTAATGAACATTGAACTTACAAGAAGGACATTCGCAAGGTGAGCAGCGAGTAGAGCATAGACACCTCCTGAGGCTCCAACTAGGTAGACATCGGCATCAAACACCGATGTTCCAAGTGAACCTGAAAATATACACAAAATTGAGAGCAATCAGGCGCGCAAAACAAACGTGACCTGAAAATTTTAATCCAGTGAGAGGACAGTGAAAGGTAATGCCTAAAGCTGGTCGTCCACTAGGTCAACAGTGCGTAAACATATTTTATGTCATTTTACATATGAAGTTCGCAGAAACGACCTTTAAGGCTGTAAGTCAAAGGAAAAGTGTCTGAGTTCAACTTGGTCGGTACAATTGGTAGGTATCACAATTATTGACACAAAAATCTATTTCTTGACTTGTGTTTATTCTTCCTCTAATTTTTTTCTTTTTATAACCTGTGTCATGGACCGGTAAACCAGAAAATTTTTTTTGCAAAGCTGGGAGGTGGTTCACAGAATGAAAAACGCTGCAAATTATTACATAATGGTTTATTATTTCTGAATCAGATAGCCAGCTATAGTAACCAGCATGCTCTGGGGCTTTCGCCAGTCTCTTTTCTAGTATCCACCTCTGTTCTCGCGTTACAGGCTGCGCTCCCGATGGGGAGCAAATGGATGATCTTACAGCCACCCGAGTGGTCTCATTCAATCCACGGAGCTAATTTCTATAGGAATCAAACTAAAACCGTAGGTACACTGGATTCCAAAAGCATCTGGGACCTATCCCAGTCGATTCTGCTCTCACTTCACCCCCCGCTCACCCCCCTCACCACCCACCGTGACCCCCTGCCAAGCGTGCCAGGCGTGCGGGCGTGCGTAAGTCCAACACTCAAACCTCGAAAAAGACACTTTTTCGCTCGTTTTTTGCCCATAGCATCTATGCGAGTAAAGCGATCGGGATGGTTAAACGTTAGGACCAACTAGACCCCAAATGGAGTCTATGTACGAAAGAACGGGTTTTTTAAGTCAATTCTTAGGCCTTTTATGGCCCGGACGGCGGACGGCGAACGGCGGACGGACATTTCAAATTTGGATTCTACGCACCTTGAAACGTAAAGTGACAAAGTTTGAGGGGGGGTTATAAAAATTTTTTGCTATACGATCACATAGGCTTATTATTGGAAATAATAAACCAAAAATCAGGGTTTTGGGTTTTTTGTCCCAGCAATGTCGTGTTCCCCCGACAGAGCGCCCTCGTGTGCACGGCCTATAGGAGATAACCGCATGACCTCGGCGTAGAATTGGTTTGTTTTTCCATATTCTACAACTTTGTGCGTTTGAAAACATCTATAGGGCACACGGTTTAGGAATAATCAGAGAAAAAGCTCAAAATGTTCAATTTTAGTCATCTCTGTGAGGCAGCTATTTGTATTCCAACAGTTCAAAGACACAAGACAGCAAATTATTACCGCACGGGGTTACGTACATACTTTTGTACGTCATACAAATAATTTAATCAGTCAGACTTTGGGCCCTTGAATCCTGGATTAAAAATGATTTTGAATACTTAATTGAAACATCAATTAAAAATAAATGATTGATTATTAATTAACGTGATGGTGATTCTATGATTATGATTAAGTTTCATTGAGAGATGATCATTTCAGATCAAGTACCAAAAGAAAGATTCAAAAGTAATATTTAATTTAAACTATTTAATTTTTGGAGGATTCTGGTGCACTTCACTAGGCGGGAATCTCGAGTATCGCAAATGTAGGTGAATATTCGCTTCTCCCACTTTTGTCATAAAAAGCTGACCCAATTGGGAATAATTATGTAAAAACGCTGCAAATTATTACATAATAGTTTAATATTTCTGAATCAGATAGCCAGCTATAGTAACCAGCATGCTCTGGGGCTTTCGCCAGTCTCTTTTCTAGTATCCGCCTCTGTTCTCGCGTTACAGGCTGCGCTCCCGATGGGGAGCAAATGGATGATCGTACAGCCACCCGAGTGGTCTCATTCAATCCACGGAGCTAATTTCTATAGGAATCAAACTCAAACCGTAGGTGCACTAGATTCCAAAAGCATCTGGGACCTATCCCAGTCGATTCTGCGTCCGAAATTACTTGGGTGACGAAACCCCACTTACCTAGGCAGAAATATAAGTAAACAGCTATTCATCCAGAGGGTACAGACTCCAACCTGCCCATGTAATGCAATTTTAATTTAAAAACGATTTGGTTCGAACTAACTGTGAAGATTTTGGGAAGAAGAAGAAGGAAGGATTTTAGAAGGGCTGGATCAATTATTTTTGTAACATACTAAAGTATGATATAATATACTCGTACTAAATATACTAGTGTGTTCAAGGTAAGTAGGTTAAATGTTATATGGGGTAAAAGTGATAAAATATAATATAAAATATATATTATATCTGTTCCGATACGCCCCGGACGCCTTTCTGCTACTCCACTATGCCCCTAATGCCGTACCCCCCTCAGGTTGCCGCGTATTATATGGGTATAACACGTAAAAGTAATAAATAACCATTCTCCTACACTCCTCTGCTACGCCCCTGGTCTCCCCAGCCACCACAAGGTGCCGCGGCGACTCCTCTCACTCCACCCCCCCGCTCACCACCCTCACCACCCACCGTGACCCCCTGCCAAGCGTGCCAGGCGTGCGTCGAAGACGTCTTTAACACTCAAAGGCTTGAATAAGACACTTTTTCGCCCGTTTTTGGCCCACAGCATCTATGTGAGTAAAGCGATCGAGATGGTTAAACGTTAGGACCAACTAGACCCCAAATGGAGTCTATGTGCGAAAGAATGGGGGTTTTTAAGTAAATTCTTAGGCCTTTTATGGCCGGGACGGCGGACGGACATTTCAAATTTGGATTCTACGCACCTTGAAACGTAAAGTGACAAAGTTTGAGGGGGGGTTATAATAATTTTTTGCTATACGATCACATAGGCTTATTATTGGAAATAATAAACCAAAATCAGGGTTTTGGGGTTTTTTGTCCCAACAATGTCGTGTTCCCTCGACAGAGCGCCCTCGTGCACGGCCTATAGGGGGATAATGGCATGTCCTTGGCGTAGAATTGGTTTGTTTTTCCATATTCAACAACTTTGTGCATATGAAAACTTCTGTAGGGCACACGGTTTAGGAATAATCAGAGAAAAAGCTCAAAATGTTCAATTTTAGTCATCTCTGTGAGGCAGCTATTTGCATTTCAACTGTTCAAAGACACTAGACAGCAAATTATTACCGCATGGGGTTACGTACATACTTTTGTACGTCATACAAATAATTTGATCAGTCATGCTTTGGGCCCTTGACTCCTGGATTAAAAATGATTTTTAATACTTAATTGAAACATCAATTAAAAATAAATGATTGAATATTAACTAACGTGATGGTGATTCTATGATTATGATTAAGTTTCATTGAGAGATGATCATTTTAGATCAAGTGTCAAAAGAAAGATTCAAAAGTACTAAGAAATAAAACTATTACCGCAAATGTAGATAAATATTCGCTTCTCCCACTTTTGTCGTAGAAAGCTGACCCAATTGGGAATAATTATGTAAAAAATAGGAAAAATTACTGTAAACTAGAAAAAAATGAAGTTATTGTATTTACTCATAATTTCCTAGCCGTCAATCCAATATTGTAGCTCGTTTTTTGGGAGGAAATAGCCTACGACGTGTTTATGTACTCCTTTTTTTTCCGAAATAATGGATTAACACAAACGTCCTATTTTTATTAGGTGTTTATATATCTCAGGACCGACTTACCAGCCAGGACTCCAGCCATGTACACAGTACCTATCCTCAGCGAGCCATGTACCATTTCCAATGGAAGACCAACCAAAACTTGAACAACGAGGTTGAAAAGTAAATGCAGCCATCTGCAATGAGATAATAATAACGCAATTTAAAACCTGTAACTTTCCCCTAACTTGAAAAAATGGAAATACAACGCTTTTGCATAAAGACTACGTGCATTACTCACCCTGCATGAAGGACCATGTAAAACAAGAATCTCCAGACTTCCAGCCGCTTGTCAGGACGGTAAATGAAAACGGAGTCAATCGGCACAGGGCCTGCCGGGTTCATTTCACCTTTTATGACTGTGTAGTAGATGAAAAACCCCAACTAGAAAATGAATTTTCTGAAGCCTCTCAGACGTGTAATTACCAATGATTGGACTCTTGTTCAACGTTTTTCTAACAAACAGAGTGTGTTTGCTCAGCATCTTTTACATAAATGAGTAGGTAACATTTTTGGTTATTCACTAGTACATGAATTTCAGTGATTTTGGTGCACAATAGTACCTTTATGTGCTCAAATAACATTCTGTTCTGATCTCGTCTTGTTCCAATTTGGGGAAATCAAGGACAGACACTAAATTATATTTATCATGGAAAAATTGTGGAATTTTATCTTTTTTGAAATTTAGATTCTTGTTTATATATCATAGCAATGGATTGGTTTTATTGGATCTAGTTGATTTTGTTGGGGTTGTTTCAGGTGTTTTCATGTCACGTAAAGAAAAAAAAGTTTTTACTGAACACGAAATTATGGCAGAATCAGAAGAGCAAGTGGGGGAATCTGATTACAGTGACATTGAGAATGAACTTGAATGTCAGTATGATTCATCCGAAGATTCTGACCATTCTGTAAAGGATCCTGACTACGAATAAGATTCAGAGGGTCGCGCGGATGAAGATGAGTTGGTCCAGCATGCCATTAGGACGGACGTATTGTCGTCAGTTCCCTCAACATCCAGTTCCACTTCTGGGTTATCATCAGAGCTAGGCCTTCTGTTCCGATCCCGTCTTGTTCCAATTCGGGGAAATCAAGGACAAAGATTCAACCTACAAAATGTAATGGGGATTCATGAAGAGTACAGAAGAAGAAGAAGAAGAGAACAGCTCAAGATCAACAAACTACGACACTGAAACCTGATTGTGCAGTAATGTTAAGGAGAGATGGATGGATATTTTCAGAGGAACTCTGCCCCACTATTCGAAAGCTCTGGAAAAAACGCTGTCTAAGAATGTGGTCCATGTTAAACGCAAAACAAAAAATGATGCCTTTCATTTTTCTTTCTTTTTTTTTTTTTTTACAGTAAACATGTTGAAAACCATTCTGAAACACTCAAATGAAGAAATCGCTCTACAAAGAAAAAATTAACTAATAATGAACTTGATAAATATTATCTAGTTTAATGTTCTGTATGTCTCATAGACGTATAATTACCAAACAGTGCATGAATTTCATCATTACCGTTCTAAGGTTAAACCCGGGAGAGATTGGCTCGCTTCGCGAACTTGCCTAATGTTAGCAGTTGGTGGTCATAGTGCACCAGCGAGCGGAAAATTCTTGCACCGTCTTTTCATCTGACAGGATCTTGTAAATGTACAGTAAATCTTCTTTCGATATTTCAGGGTATAATGTAAAAGGCCCCAGGATCATAAATGGTTATAAGAGAAATCGTCGTTGTAACAAACGCTGAAGTTTGAATGACGCCAGAGGCCTGTTTTATTTTAAATAAGCAGGATATTTATTGAAATCTTCATCATTGAACGCATGGATTTGTACAAAATGGATAATATTCTGCCTGAATGGCAAGTAGGTACATTGTTTACCACACTTGTTTACCCCCTTGGTATGGGTAGGAGTAGAAAAGAAGATCCCTCCACTCAGCGGTTCGTAGAGCCGACAGAGTTTCAATCTTTATAATAGAGATATACTTCTCTACTACGTGTAAACTCATCCAATCTTCGACTAAGGCACTGTTTCTATCAAAAGTTATTAATAATAATTATTATTATTTATTTACTTGTAAAGGCCGGATTGGCAATACAATTGTCAAAAGTTTCAATAAAATCTAAAAGACCTACAGCTAAAGTTCGGATAAAATAAAAACGAGGCAAAAAACAAGTCCGGTAAAAAGAAAATATCAAGGACCGAAACCCTCCTGAAAAAAGACCATCACAGTATGGGTGATATTGTCGAGACTTGGACACTAGTGCATCCTTACATCGAGGCAAGGCAAAGTCGACGTTATTTCACCTTGTTGTCATGGTGACGAGTAAACTATGCCAAAATGCAGCCACAGCTGGACAACTGCATAACATAGTCTTACCTAGTTCCTAGTCAATATTTTCATTATTTGTAATATGCAAGGTGATAAATTGTATGCAAATTACATCAAGTTATTATCAGGTGATGACCTCAAACGCTACGAACGCAAGATTCAATCTGTGGGGTAGAGATCCATTAATGAAATGTGAGTTGGGGAGTTGTGAGTTGACATACAAGTGTTCTAGATGATCCAGACATCAGTCGCAAAGATATTGTGGATTGCCTACCTAGTCTTAGAACTGTTCTTTGAATCAATTGAAACTAAAAATCTTTAGAGTACTGTGAAAGTGGTCATGTGAAAGGATGTGCTATGAGAGCTCTGCCAGCCTGGAATAGTAATTATCTCATGGGGAAAGGTGAGTTCGTAGAGGGAAGGTATACCTACTTACTTTCCGTATATTATTACTTGTTCATGTACTTCATTCAATAAAAACGAAAGTAGGTACCTAATTACCTTTTTTGTCCCTAAAATGCAAAACTTGCGCAATAACTGCACTGCCAATGCCGTCTTTATGAAATCTTACCTTCAGAAGAATGCATTTCAAGATTTTTTCTTTGCAGCTGGTTTTTAATTCATGTTGCATATTCCCTGATTCGATCTTTGAAAAACTCGCTAATCCGCGGTTGTATTCGTCGGCAAAGATAAGACCCACTTACTTTGTTTAGGCACTTATAACCAACAACGAATCTGGTAGGGTGTAGTACGTACCTACCTACCTAAGTAGTTTAGTTTCTTGGTGTTGCAACAACCTGCCTTGTTTATTTTGACAAACTATCAAATCTCTCTTTTTATTAATTTATTATAACAAGTAAAGCTTCCTCTAACTTATTATAACAAGTAAAGCATAGTACTATGAACTTATAATAAAACGCAGATGAAGCTACCTGAGCAATGGCTAGGTACCTACGCAGCAGTACACGACACCTGAGGAATTTTCAATCATATTTTCTTTACTATTTCTCAGGTTAATAGCTATTCTCAAAGCCTAAACTAATGAAGTTCTTCAGTTCTCTGACACTTATTAACTACAATAGTTAGTAGGCTCCTAGTCCAAATAAAAACTCGTTCACGTGGGATTGGTATTGTTGACAGCAATCTACAATCAATTATTAAGCTGGCAGGCACGATTATTGTTATTTAGTCGAATTGAAACTTTGTATTGCTACAATATTATACTTTTTCAAAACAAAACTGTTGAAAAATGGCCTTATAACCACGAATTATGTTGACTTGAGACGGCAAACTTCTTGTCAGAAATAGGTTGGTTGAGTTGCGATTCATTGACGTAGGGCGGTCTCATGGCCGACTTTGGCTGAAACGCGAACCTACTCCAGGCGTGACGTCACGAGAATATGGGCCATAAGGCTCATGAAAATTTGATTTAACTTACATTTTGCTCCTTGGCTAAAGACACGGGAGAACTCATCGGAAAAGCCATTGCTATCGAGATCGTTGTTTGTTTCAAGGGATCTAGATTTGACATTCAATTCACTGTACACTACTTTCCACGAGGCTTTTGCTTTATTAGGTGCAGTTTTGATGTAATCATCATTCTGTTGTTGCTTCAAGTAAGATATGGCCATTCTGTAAGAGTTTCTGTACCCTCTTGCTAATATTGTATCTCTGTCTGAGATTGATGATCTCGTTGCTAAAACAAATCTTAGGCTTAGTACGATTAAAGGCCGGGACACACATATCCGCGCTGTGTCCGCACCGCACCCTCTCCGCAACACGTCCGAGTGTCGGAGACGGAGGTGGGAGGCCACACGGTTCCGAGTGTTGGCCGTGCATACAGAGGTCTATCACAATTCGGTTTGCACTCTAAGACGCTGGTCATGTTGAGACGTTTTTCAAATAGTGAGTTAGGAATGATAGCACTCGCACTGGAGGAAGAACACGAAGATTGGAGACAAAATCGTGGGTTCACAAGCCAAAGAAGAATGTGGGTTCACAATACATGGAAGAAAAGAAGTGTCGAAGGGGAATTTGTCTCGCTGCTACCTCATCTGAAGTGCGATGAGACGAAGTTTTATGAATATTTTAGAATGTCGATGTACACATTCAACCAACTGGAACAGAAATTACAGAAGCTGAGGAAACAAGATACATTTTGGACACGTTCTTTATATTCATTGTTCCTGTATTTTTCGTTCAACTGGTCGTGCACCAAGATGTTGAGGAAAAGCTCAGACGTAATGCCTCGATTCATTATGTTTTGGCACCCTTCATTGTTCCAAGAGACTTGCTTATCTGCTCTTACAAAACCCACAATTTAAAAAAAGTGTCGGCACTCACTTCGACGAGCGTGACGAATATGATGAATAATGGAGGAGGACAGCACGTGTACCGATCCGCATAGTACTTCCTGTCCCGCTCGTCCGTCAGGAACTCTCCCGCAATCATGTGAACCATCCTGCAGAAAACAAAAATAATTAATTAATAGTACTTGAAACAAAAATACTACAAAATTTAGTCCTAAGCGCTAAACCTTGACAGAACATGCAACATGTTCCAGGGGAAAACGGGAAAGAATTTAGGTCACTCAGTTGGTTAGAAAAGAGGCCATAATTTCAATCGTCTCTTAATGTCCCAGAGAGTCTCCCTATCAAATTTCAACTTCCATGTTTCTTTCCAGTCCAATAGTGGTTGCAATCATATTTACAAAATTAACTGAGAAGGATCAACTGTATGTAAACAATTATTCAGACAACCACGTTCATACCTGGGTCATTCTCATTTCATTTGCCGCTTTGGGTCGTTTGAGAACCTCAGTGACGTGAAATATGAAAGTGCTCGAAAATGAGGTTAGATCGGCAAATACTACTCATTGTACATTGCAGATTTGTGTTCCATAGATGAACAGTGAGTTTTTCATTGATGTATTTTATATATTTTTTTGTATTAAAAAACATGATATCCAACTCATGAGTGTTACCAGATTTCAAAAATTGATTTCTGTAAAATGGATGACTTTGGCAAAATTGTTGTCGGGGCTCAAGTAAGTACAAAAAAATCACGTTCAAACGTAATATTCAGATTTTACGGAATTCATGTTGAAGGCAGTGTAATTGAGCTTAAATCTCAGGAGTGTTACCCTATTAGTGTTACCGTATTATCAGGAGTGTTACCCATCCTTGGTTACACTCCTGAGAGGTAACACTCATGAGAATTTCCAGTTAAAATGGCGTCACACAGGATCATGATGTAACAAAACTCGGGGATGGCTACTGTTTGAAACCTGTCACCAAGCAGTATGGTGGTAATTGTTTACTATTACTTTGTCACCTCTAATCGGTTTGATACTAACATATATTGTAGTGGAAAGGTATAGAAATATAAATATATAGTATTTGAATGCCGGAAACATGTTTGAGCTGTAGACATACACTTCATTCTGACCTACATGTCCGACTAATCTGTATTTTTACTAAGGGATTGACTACTTGATGTTATGTAATTTTGAGATGCGAGCTTGCGAGCATCCAGACCACCAACCTATACACAGCATTCTGCATTCTTGGTGGTCTGGATGCTCGCAAGCTCGCATCTCAAAATTACATAACAACAAGCAATCAATCTCTTAGTAAAAATACAGATTAGTCGGATGAGACCTGTACTTTGACCCCATGTAACTAGCAATATCTGGTTGTTCCGGCCCTTCAAACATGTTTATCTGTCGTTGGTAGTCCATTGCTGATAATATATCTAAATACTGAAAAAGTTAGAGGTGACAAAGTAATAGTAAACAATTACCGAAAATAAAAATACTCAACCTGTTTTTAGGCTTCTTTTGCTGTAAAAACTGCTGCAACTCCAAGCACTCCACTACAGTCTCACATCTTCGGTGATAAATGCCTAAAATACAGATCCGTAGCAACGATTTGGTTGTAAGCGATAATCATCAGAAAACAATTGTATAAAAATTTGAGCAACTTTAGTGCAAAAATACTAAACCTATATTTTATTCAAAGCCATTCGAAATAGAAAACGCTTGCATACGAGTCTGCAACACATTGGAACATTTTATGTCTTTAGGTCCTCCCCATTTCAACAAATAATTTTGACGAATAATGTTCAAGACAATAATTTTCATTACGATTGTAACAGTTTCAATGATTTCAATAAACTCTTGTAATGAAGCAATTATCTCTACCCACGCCTTCATTCTGGTGTTTTCTCGAAGTGATTTCCAACGTGGAAACTAATAACAAAACAAGCGGCATTGTTTACTATATCCATTTATAACATAAATAAATATAAAACTACGACATGAATAGATAAATCGAGAGCTTTCCAACGCGTGGAGAACGATTTTTGTCCGGTGAAAACTAAAGCTCATTTCCCCAGCAACGGCTTGATTGTAGGTACGTGAAAATCAAAAAAGTTCCAGTCATGCAGCATGATCGTATGAGCGAATTTTCGTAGATTATCGTAACATTATAATTATATTACTGTTTTGAAATTTGTGCATTCCGAGTACAAAGAAATTGTTAACCACCAATTTTATGGCAAATAAACTCGTTCCAAATCATATTCTACGAATAATAACAGATTTTGGATGTTTAGCAATTTTTCAGTTTTTCAATCGATTTTTCAGCAAATATTGATGAAATTCAAGTACATTTTTCACCATAATTTTGTGAATACATTTTTGAATGTTTTAGTTCATCGTCAATAAACTTCTTTCGACTACGATTCTGATAAAAATATAAATTCAACAGTTTTTAGACGTTTTCAGTCACTTTTAGTGATTTTTTTAGCACGTTTTTTGCAATTTGACCAATTCAATGTGCTCAAAAAGTGTTGTCCAACGAACTCATCCTTTCTTTTGAAATGCTTGATTTTTTGGCGAAAGAACGAAGTTTTTATCTCAATTCTATCGAGAGTTATCGTCTGGAATGACACATACATATATATATACATATAAAAAAGCGTTAAAATCCAGGAATCATTTCAGAATGCCTCAAAACAGATTTCGATGAAGAAAATTTTTGAAAATTTTCATTTTAAAATTTTTGGAGCCATTGCAATAGCCTCATTTTCTAAGAAAATTCGCTAAGAAAAAATTTCGTGACACATCCGCGTAACGTTTTTTGCTAGTTAGTTCAAGTTTCATGACACTTCCGCGTTACGTTTTCGGGCAATTAGCTCAAAGCTAAAGCATATTCCACGCTAAAATGGCGACATAAATACGAAGAACAAGTACGAAAGAAATGCGTGATAAACCGAGAGCTTTCCAACGAATGGTGAACGATTTCTGTCCTTTGAAAACTTAAGAAGTTTCATTTCCCCAGAAACGTCTTGGTTGTAGGTGAAAATCATTAGAAATCATCAGTATGTCAGACGTTTTAACCCTATACAGTCGTGTTTATTCTCAAACTAACACAAACCCATCAACCCCCGACTCTGTTTATTTTAGAACCACTGTGAGTCTCAGTACTCGGTCATTCCATGTCAATTCAACACACCCCATTCACCTCACCATATTAGATTTTACTCAAATTTAGTATACTCATAGTAGGTGTTGAGACTAAGAAAAATAACAAATTTTAAATTTTAATCTCAAACCGTTTCTTAAATATGGCTATGTAAAACTTACAAAATCTCGCCAAAAAACCATGAACGGATTTTATACTATTCGCTCTAGGAACTATCCTAATTGAGCAAGAGAGCTGGGAGAGGTAACATTTTGCAGCTTTTTTATGCTCTTTTTAGTTATATACAACAGGACCTAGGTTCTAATAAGAAAATTTTTGTCAAAATACAAATAAAAATTTTGATTCAATTTTTTCCCAAAAAGTACATAATTTCAAATTTTCAAAATATTCCTATAAATACTTAGTACTGTTGTAAACAATGATACAAAATATAAATATGGGATGATGATGGGTTCATTGTTAAAAAAAAAATATTCCTGACACTAGTTTTCCACTAATAGCCCGGTTTTGACTAAATAATAAACATAGTACGTACTTTTACCAAAGAGGTAGGTAAGCTATTTAATTAAATATATAAAGGTATACTATGTGTAAAGGTAAAAAAATATCAGAAATATTAATTCAAAATACTGTCTTGGTGCAGTACTAACGATAATGTTTAAACAACAAACTATATTAACACTAACCTGAGGAAAAATTAAGTTTTGAGTTGACAGCAGTTTCCCTTTCTCAGCTTACGGAATTAAATTTTGTAAAAGCCAGTTGGGTTACATTTACTTACCTACTCTTATACCTACTCATCCTCATAAATACGAATATGTATAATATTATGTAAATTTTGATTAATCTGTTTGTACCTGAATTATTACATAACTATTTAGACTATTTTCATACCTATTTCAAATTTATTGTTATAGAAATGTTCAAGATTTTTGTTTCACTAATTAATAGGCGATTAACTTAGTTTAAATTGTATAAAATTAAAGTAAGCAACCTAATTAACTTAATTTTCATTAGAATTTATCCATGGTTATTGGTTTTGTTTTAACAAGATAGTATTTTGAATTAATATTTCTAATATTTTTTTACCTTTATACATAGTATAACTTTCTATATTTAATTAAATAGCTTACCTCTTTGGTAAAAGTACGTATGTTTATTATTTAGTCAAAACTGGGCTATTAGTGGAAAACTAGTGTCAGGAATATTTTTTTTTAACAATGAACCCATCATCATCCCATATTTACATTTTGTCACATTGTTTTCAACAGTACGGACTATTTATAAAAATATTTTGAAAATTTTAAATTATGTACTTTTTGGAAAAAATTACTTAAATCAAAATTTGTATTTGTATTTTGACAAAAATTTTCTTATTAGAACCTATGTCCTGTTGTATATCACTGGAAAGAGCATAAAAAAAGCTGCAAAATGATACCTCTCCCAGCTCTCTAGCTCAATTAGGACAGTTCCTAGAGCGAATAGTATAAAATCCGTTCATGGTTTTTTGGCGAGATTTTGTAAGTTTTACATAGCCATATTTAAGAAACGGTTTGAGATTAAAATTTAAAATTTGTTATTTTTCTTAGTCTCAACACCTACTATGAGTATACCAAATTTGAGTAAAATCTAATATGGTGAGGTAAATTGGGTGTGTTGAATTGACATGGAATGTACGTAATATACCGCTTCATTAGATACAAATAATACAATATTGTAGTGAGGGCAATAAAGGATGAAACCTAACAATTATTTGCTGATTTCACCGTAGAATTCAAATAAATCAGACGATAAGTGCATTGTTAATCTCAAACTATTGTATCCGCTTACAGTAGACATCAAATGTGATGCTTTTTCATAACGCAACGCTTTTTGAGTCCATGTGCCAAAGTAAGGACATGAAATGTCAATAGGAGCATTTTCTCATACGATCATGCTACATGACTGGAACTTTCTGAAAAGCCATCATCGAGGTATCATTCGATTTTGCCTCGGTGGGGTAGGCGTAACTGCATAGTAACGAATGGCAAAGAAACTAAAAATATTCAACAAGTGTCTGCCAACTTCCTTTCATTCTGCTAACACGACGGTATTGATCCTTAGTTTTTTTTTTTTTTTTTTTTTTTTTTTTTTTGAGGTTACTCACCTTCCTGCCTGCGGGCCCTTTCTCTCGTTTTCTTTTCTTGGGGCAGAGTTGACCAAATCGTACTTGCAAGTACAAATTACTAGTACAAGTAATTGCAAGTACAAGTCATCAAAAGTACTGTAATTAAGATTGAAGTGGCAAGTACAATTACAAGTACTTTATAATTTAATAGCCAAAACAAGTACAAGTAAAAGCACTTGCCAATTTTTTGGTTTATTATTTCCAATAATAAGCCTATGTGATCGTATAGCAAAAAATTTTTATAACCCCCCCTCAAACTTTGTCACTTTACGTTTCAAGGTGCGTAGAATCCAAATTTGAAATGTCCGTCCGCCGTCCGCCGTCCGGGCCATAAAAGGCCTTAGAATTGACTTAAAAAATCTGTTCTTCCGCACATAGACTCAACTTGGGGTCTAGTTGGTCCTAACTTCTCGCCAGCTCGATCGCTCCACACCCATGGGTGCTATGAGCCAAAAATAGGTGAAAAAGTGTCTTTTTTGTGTGTATATTTCAAGTTGTATAGAAATTGGAGATTTATGAGTGAAAAGAAAATGTTAGCTATTAATTTTATGGAAAAAAAAAGTATTCCAAATGATACTCTTCTATTCAAAAAGAGATTTTGGATTTTAGGCTATTTTTTGCAATTTTATAGATTTTTTAAAACAAAATTTAATGAAGTTCAAGTTTTTAGCATAATTTCGTACATAAATTGTTGAATGTTCTATTTCATAGTTGATAAACTTTATTTGACCAATATTATGCTAAAAAATATCAATTTAACGATTCTTAGCCATTTTCAGTGATTTTGTCAGCACATTTTTTGAAATTTGACCAATTAAATGATATCAATATACAGTATAGGTAACACTTTTATGTGTTGGAAAGATGACTTGGTAATAAATTGTTATGTTTATCAACTATATTAAAAAGCGTAAAATTGTGAGGTTTCGCTGCTGTTATGGATTGAACCCGTTTGTGAGGTCCGAAGCTCCGAGTTCCGATACTAAATATACTATAAGCGGCGTTCAATAATTATGGACCAGAGATCTACGTAGAAGGGCTGTCTAATACATAAATAATAAACCTTTGTGTAATAATTTGCAGCGTTTTTTTAGTTCAAGTACAAGTGCTTACACGAGTACTCGTATTTGTTAAATCATCAAGTACGTGTACTTTAAGAAACGTAAGTACCTTCACTCCCCTTTCTCTCTCAAATCTTGAAAATATGTCGGTAAAATTTGATTTTATGGAGCTTTCTCGTGACTTGAACTTTAATTCTAAGAAAAGGTAAGGCTCTGATAGATTTCATTCAGAAACGGAAAGACGTCCCGAAGCAGAATATTATTGATTTTCAACGAAAAATTGTAATGTACTTACTGTACTTGAATTACAATAACAAATTACAAGTACTTGTAATTGTACAAGCGCAAGAAAAAGTAATTGTAAATTAAATTTGACCCCGACGGATACAAGTTATTGTACTTATACGGCTTTAAGCACAAACAGGTAAAGTAATTGTACTTGGAGGCGTGGGAGTCATGGGGGCATACATCTAATTGAAGGTAATACTGAATTTGGTTACCATTTTTCGAAATTACAAAATACGCAACACGAATCACAGTGAGTTCCGTAGAACGGGAAGGTTACTTATTTCCATAATATTATTAGTTATTTCTATGGCGAATCATAGCGTGCGCACAAATTTAGAATTCTATGGACACCAGTAGACATAAATATATGAATAGGAAATAACAAATTGACCTACCTATCGAAGGCGGGGGGCTCCTCGAGAATGATGTGAAAGTCGTTCTCAGAAGACACCTCCCGATCCAAGTGGTGGACGGCGCACTTGAAACTACGCCGCCTCTTTCCGCTCATCTGAAAATTAAAAAAAATGTATTTTCCTTTTGCGCTGTTCAGGTGATATCACATGAATTCGAATGAAATGAGCAAACTAAGATCAGGTAAGCGCCTAATCATAGCTAAATCACAAAAAGTCCAGTCATATAGCATGACCCCACGAGCGAATTTTTGAAGAAATCTTCGACATTTCAGTCGCTATTGATCGTGTAGAGAAATTTTAGTTTATGATTTTGATAGACAAACATGGAATCAAATTATTAAAAATAATTGGGAGGTACTCATACTTTTTTTTAAACAAGCACCTACTACCTACGTTTTAAACAGCATGGTTCTAGGATTGGTTATACAGGGATACTTCCATAAGAGCAGTTCAATCTGAATTTGGACAGTGTTTCATGCAGATATTACCGATTTTTACAACTAGCGAACGGCATTATTTCGATTTTTGACAGATTTTTCAACTTTGAAATTTTTGAAAACTTGATACATATTCTTATAGGAAATTTTACGCTGATTCCGAATACGTTAGTATGCTGAAAAAATTATTTCGCACAACAAATCGCAAAAAACAGGCTATTTTGACATTTTTGACTACATTTTTGAAAATTTCCACCCGAAGATGTAATCCGATCATTCTGGCCAACGAACTTGAACTTTCGTTTTGTGTCCTTAACATTTTCAAATTTTTTGAGGTTTCTAGCACAATTCTACGGACAGTTATCGTCTGGAATGACACATACATACATATATACATACGGATTTCTGCATAAATCTTTTTCAAAAATTCACATTCTACAAATTTTGAGGCGAGAGCAATAGCTTAATTTTCTTCAAAAATTCGCTAAAATGTACTCAGTCGTGCAGCATGACTAATATAGCGAATTATCAAGGAAAAGTTGTGTCTAACATTAAATTAGGCGCTTAAATTCTGATAATGGAGACCAAACATGCCCTGAATTAAACCGAGGGGACAGCCGTGTGTCGAGATCGCAGAGAAAACTTTAGAACACGCAGCCGAACTCGATAATTTGGTATTTGGTTATGGACATTTTTCACCTAAGAATCGATTTTTCTCACTTATTATGAATTTTAGAGATCTGGGAGTGGTCGCAATAGACTCAGCATAGAAAAATACTTCGAATGTGACACCCAACATGCCCTTTTGTCAAACAACCTATTTCTTAAGGCCTGACCACACAGGACGCGTTATAACGAGATGTTAGCCGGTTTCACATGGAGCGGTATGAGCGTAACAACCGGAAAGACGGAAGGCCGGAAAACCCAGTGGAGGGGAAGGCGGAATGCGGCAGGGTGTTCACATGAAGCGGCACCTTGGTGAACGGAATCAAAACCTTCCTACTGAAACCCTCTCTGATCTGAAACCTCTACTTGCGGTTATCAACATTCCTGTCCAATGAGCTTGCTCCGCAGTAACGAAACCAGTTTTGAATAATACTTGACTCAGTTGGGGGTTTTCCTAAGCTTATGCGGTGAGGAACGCCGTGTACCTCAGATACACATTGGTTTAATGGGACAAACGAAAGCATTAATAAAGAGAGTGGGTTCAGCAGGTAGTAAAAAATCGTAAATTTCTAAATGAAGAAAGAGGATTTCAAGATTGATTGATTGATTTTGATGAAAGCTTGACGGAACGCGGCAACGGTATAAAAATTTCTACCGCCCTCTGCAGACTGCCCATTCCGGCAACATGGCAGCCACCATCCTCAACTGTTGTCCCAACAGCCAATCAGATTGCGTACCGTCCTTCCGTCTTCCGGACTACCGCTCCATGTGCAACCGG
The DNA here is from genome assembly GCA_030762985.1 of Adelphocoris suturalis. Classification (NCBI taxonomy): domain Eukaryota; kingdom Metazoa; phylum Arthropoda; class Insecta; order Hemiptera; family Miridae; genus Adelphocoris; species Adelphocoris suturalis. The sequence goes on from CM061049.1 coordinate 54,965,986, forward strand.
CCTTTAGGCGTTCCAGTAACGTCGCGTTACTGCGTTACGGTAGTATGACACAACATTGCATCACCCCCGTCACACACACGGCGGTACCCCTCAGCGATACTTTCAGTAACGCGACGTTAGCCAAGCAGGTTGTACAAAATTACAAAATATCGCGCGCTGAGGGCGTTCTCCTAGGTCCTTCTGGTTATCTTGTGGATATTCACCGCTAGTAGTTCATGTAGGTCCTCGAAATTTCGTCTCGACTTGCGGAAATAGTTCACAAAACGATCTTAATGTGAGCGCAACTCCCGACATAGGCGGTGGTATTCCCCAAGCTCTTTCCTCCTTCGATTGATTGGGTGCACCCAATACCGTCTATTCCTGCGATCTACTAGCGCTAGAAGAAGTAGAGCTTCTTCCTCATCAGAGTCATTGTCAGAAATCATTATAGATTAGATAAATTATATACGCTGGGAACCGCGAACCCCTGGAGTAGCACAGACAAGACTGGGTCTCACGCCCTGATAACGCCCAATAATAATGCGGTGCTAGCCTTTTTGGACCATTCATTTATAAATTTGAGTCTGGAATTCTGGACCGATTGGAGTTGCCAACGAACTTGACCTGTCTTTTGCCAAGACGGATTTTTCTGTGCTGGAACGAATTTTTTACGTTGTTTTTAAAGGGAGTTATCGTCTGGAAATACACCCTATAAATACGAACTAAATCACTCGCGACGAAGTTGTGGAAACCCATTATAAAACGGAAGTTAGTGAAAAACGTTGTCTATTTCCACGAAAAATAAAGAGTTACAATGTTAAATCGATTTCGACGGTTAGGCCATCATCAGTAACAAACAATAACTGAAGACACATTAGAAAGGACACAGCTTATATAGAGACATGCAGACATGGAAGGGCACAGAAAGACAACTAAATTCTTTTCACGAAAAAATCAATAAATTAGATCCCTATATCAAATTCACCCTCGAATTCGGCGGGAATAAACTAAATTTTCTTGATCTGTCCATCTCTTTAGTAAATGAGAAGCATGATTTTTCAATCTACAGAAAAGATACATATAGCGATATAACGATCCATAGTAGTTCAAATCACCCTTTAGTACATAAGCATGCAGCCTTCCATAGTATGATCAACCGAGCACTATCTATCCCAATGAGTGAACAAAATTTATCAAAAGAAAAATCCATTATCAAAAGCATAGCGGCTAGTAACGGATATGGAGGAGATCTCGTTGATATCATATGGGATAAGGTTCTTAGGAAAAAGAGTAGGGAAAAAGTTTCCAATCTGGCTCGGGAAGATGTAACTTTAGAAGAAAAGCAACGGATAAGTTTACCTTATTATGGGAAAATTTCTGATAAAATTGGCAAAATTCTATCATCAAGAGGTTATAAAGTAGGTTTTAAAAATAAAAATAGTCTTAAAGCATTACTAGGATCCGTTAAGGATAAAATTAGTGTGCAGGATAAAAGTGGAGTTTATAAATTAAAATGTTCTTGTGGCTACGAATATTGCGGTCAGACTGGTAGGAAATTTAGGGAAAGAATAGACGAGCATATGGAGGATTTCAGGGAAAATAAGGGTAAGTCTACATTTGCAAAACATCTTAAGGAATCTAATCATAGTTACAATTTTGATTTGACAGACAGACAGTTTGTAGAATTTCTTCATTTTTGCCCAAAGGGAGGTATGTTGAATGTACTTGAAAAATTCGAAATTATCAAAAGTGACAGGTCTGGTAAATGTTTAAATGAGGATATACCTCAATATATTTCACCACTGATAGGTCCATTTCTGTAAACCTTGGAATTACTTCACACTGTTGAAACCCTATTTAGTTATCTCCCCCCTTTTCACTTCATCTGATTAGCTATAATCCCCTTTCACTTTGTATGCACTTAATTGGTTGTACCTCCTGCCCCCCCCCCCTTTTTTTTTCTCTCGACCAATGGGATTCAATCTCCCTTTCACTTTGTATGCACTTGATTGGTTGTACCTCCTGCCCCTTTCCTTTCTCTCGACCAATGGGATTCAATCTCCCTTCACCTGTCTCTATATAAGCTGTTTCCTTTCTAATGTGTCTTCAGTTATTGTTTGTTACTGATGATGGCCTAACCGTCGAAATCGATTTAACATTGTAACTCTTTATTTTTCGTGCAAATAGACAACGTTTTTTCACTAACTTCCGTTTTACCCTATAAATATATACATATATATAATTTATGGTTTCGTTTTTGGACCGTTGAACCAATATTTAGATATATTAAGGTTCTTGAGTTTTGGTCGAGTCAATAACAAATGCTAGGATTTCGTAACGTTTCAGAAATTCTTTATTTCAATTTTCAAGCCCTACAACAAGAATATTAACAAGGTAAGTACATGGCGCGAGTATAATTTAAAATGAAAAACGCTGCAAATGAAAAATATTACACAAAGGTATATTTATGTATTAGACAGCCCTTCTACGTAGATCTCTGGTCCATAATTATTAAACGCCGCTTATAGTATATTTAGTATCGGAACTCGGAGCTTCGGACCTCACAAATGGGTACAATCCATTACAGCAGCGGAATCTCACAATTTTACGCTTTTTAATATAGTTGATAAACAAAACAATTTATTACCAAGTCATCTTTCCAACACATAAAAGTGTTACCTATACTGTATATTGATATCATTTAATTGGTCAAATTTCAAAAAATGTGCTGACAAAATCACTGAAAATGGCTAAGAATCGGTAAATTGATATTTTTTAGCATAAGATTGGTCAAATAAAGTTTATCAACTATGATATAGAACATTCAACAATTTATGTACGAAATTATGCTAAAAACTTGAACTCTATTAATTTTGTTTTAAAAAATCTATAAAATTGCAAAAAATAGCCTAAAATCCAAAATCTATTTTTGAATGAAAGAGCATCATTTAGAATACTTTTTTTTTCATTAAAATTAATAGCTAACATTTTCTTTTCACTCATAAATCTCCAATTTCTATACAACTTGAAATATACAAAAAAAGACACTTTTTCACCTATTTTTGGCTCATAGCACCCATGGGTGTGGAGCGATCGAGCTGGCGAGAAGTTAGGACCAACTAGACCCCAAGTGGAGTCTATGTGCGAAAGAACAGATTTTTTAAGTCAATTCTAAGGCCTTTTATGGCCCGGACGGCGAACGGCGGACGGACATTTCAAATTTGGATTCTACGCACCTTGAAACGTAAAGTGACAAAGTTTGAGGGGGGGTTATAAACATTTTTTGCTATACGATCACATAGGCTTATTATTGGAAATAATAAACCAAAAAATTAATCGAACATGAACTAGGACATTTAAAAATTTAAACACAAAATTGTACTGAAAAATGTACTTAAATTTCATTAAAATAAGCTAAAAATCTATAGGAACACTTGAAAAAATTGTAAAAATCCACAAAATCGTTTGTTCATTGGAATATTACTGACAAAAAGTTAGTTTGCTATAAAATGTATAATACAATTTTTATTTGTCCCCAAAGTGCTCAAATTTCAACAGAATTTAACATAAATGTAATACGACCATTTATGAAAATTCGCTCATACGATCATGCTGCTTGACTGGAACTTTTTTTAGAACAATTTTAGTTAGGAAAATTCTCCAATTGTTTTGGAAAATCTCAAATTGGTATGGAAAAATCTCAAATTGGTTTGGAAAAATCTCAAATCGGTTTGGAAAATTCTCAATTTGGTTTGGAAAAATCTCAAATTGGTTTGGAAAATTCTCAATTTGGTTTGGAAAATTCTCAATTTGACTTGGAAATGGTATATATTTTGAATTTTAAATTATGCGCCATATACATACTGTAGTGGATATGGAGCTTTCGGGTTGGAGCTCGGGATGGTGACTTTGTGGCGGCCCATCGTCTTTGATTATTTAAGATATCTTTGATATCTTATTAGGTGGTGAATTCACCACACTTACCTTGTTAATATTCTTGTTGTAGGGCTTAAAAATGGAAAGAATTTCTGAAACGTCGCCAAATCCAAGCATTTGTTATTGACTCGACCGAAACTCAAGAACCTTTATAGTACCTATATATATATATACTTTTTTTTAAATAATGCTTTATTTTCGTGAACAATAATACAAAACATAAAATTTCTCAAACAAAAATCCCACAATACAAGTCTGTGTGTGGGCGCTTCTAATTATTAGAACTACTAATGCAATGGCATAAAGTAAAAGTACTAATCAGTAAATAAACTATTCAAAACACTTTAAAACTTGAACACGATTAACAAAAATACAACTTCATTTATTGGTAACAATCCAATTCTTAATTAATTTTAATTTATTAACAATTCGAGGTTCATCAAAAATTTCATCTGGAATTTTATTTAATAATTTTGGACCAGTATGATTAATGTGATTTTGGGTGACTTGTAGCGATCTATGTGGAACATATCTATTTAGATGTCTCGTAGCATGACTAATGGGTTCAATACTCACGAAAGTTGATTCTCTTCAGAAAAAATTTTGCAGTTTGAAAATTGAAAAGTTGGTTGAAAGTTAGAATTTCATCAGATAAAAGGTTCAGGCGAGAGATTTTAAATATCGAATTTTGAGCAGATTTGACTGCCTGCAAGTGGCTCTGCAATGCTGAGCCCCATGCAGTTACAGCATAAGACAACTGAGAATGAATGAGAGCCAAATACACTATTCTAATAAAACTTTTTGAGCAAATATTCTTAAGACGATAGAAAAAATAGGAAGTGTTCCTGATTTTCTTAGATAAATGTCAAATGTGATTGATCCACTTTAGGTACTCGTCAATATACAGTCCACGGTATTTAACATTATTGGTTCTTTCAATTTTAGGGCAATCGCATGAAATTCTTAAGCAGTTATAGGAACGGTAAATAATGCAGAAATCCGGTGGGGGCATACCCCTTAGTGTCGGAGAAAAACACATAAATTGCGTTTTATGAAGATTTAGTGAAAGTAGATTTTCGTGAAGATGAGTCTGGATCTGTTGAAGACAATTTTCTGCTAACATTTTCGATTGCTCCCATGTGGGACAGGAGATAATTATACTTGTTATGTTGGTAATGAACATAAACTGTTAACCCTCCAGCGCCCAAAGATGACCTACCAGAGGAATTTCAAAATTTTCATATTTTTCCATCTACTTGAACTCTAAATAGAATATTGAATGTGTTTTTACCACCCCCGCTCCTTCTCCCAACCCCTTATGACACTGTCACCTGTAGGTGACATTGGGCACCCGGGCAAATAAGAAGGCAAATGAAGTAAACTGGTGATTTCTGATCAGAAAACGTTTCATTCTTATGAATGAACACAATATTAATTAAAATACCTATTTGAAAATGAAACAATATGTAGAAAATGGAATGGAGTATAAAACGTCACTTCATTGGTTGGTTGCGATGATAGTCATACCAGCAATGGATTTGCAATCCTACTGCACATTTTTGACACATAAAACGGGTTTGCTCATGGCATTGCTTGCACCTCCTTTGCTGGCAAGACACTCTTACGTGTACTGGGTCACTTGTAATATCCTTTTTCTCTCTATCCTTCAATTTGTTTTCGCACTGAAACGATAGATAGAGTCTTTTTAGGCTTGGAGCCGATATTGAAGAGGCAGTTCTGAACTACTGCTCTTCGGAATTCACAGTAGGTTATCGCCTCATTTTCTCTTGTTGTTAACTTATAGAGCAGCCACGCATTCTGACAGGCAGCATCCAGTCCAAAAGCAAACATTGGGTACCACCACGTCTACCCTCACACTCACAATGATCCAACGTTTTGGTCAAAACTCGTTGTATGCTATTGCAACAAGTTAGGGTTTTCACTATGGTGAGATACACATGGAACTCCTCATAACATATGAAATGAAAAGTAGGTACACATAAAACACATGAAAATCCTACTTGGCATGCCAACAAAATGAGAATAACGAGCTGAACATTGAAAACAATAGCCCAAAACACGTAACACAAATGTGAATTGCCAATGCCGAGCTCCTGCAACAGATGAACATCTAAGTTGCTACAGTGCCCAACGTCACCTGCGGGTGACACTCCATTTCTGTACCTCAGAGGTCGATTATCGTAAGTGACATTTTGGCGATTTTAGAGAGCCAAAAGAAGTTGTGGGCACACCTATTTTGATCCCTATGGCCCATTCTGATGACTTTATCATGCTCAAATTAATTAATTTGAGCATGATAAAGTCATCAGAATGGGCCATAGGGATCAAAATAGGTGTGCCCACAACTTCTTTTGGCTCTCCTGTAAAATCGCCAAAATGTCACTTACGATAATCGACCTCTGAGGTACAGATTTTTACAGCTCATTTTTCCTTCCAACCCAGGTAGGTAGGTACATTCACAAATATTTAAACAGATCTCGTTCAAATAACTATCTAATTACACAAAAATGTGAAAGCAGTTGGAATACAAACCGTTTTTTGGGCATGGTGAACGAAAAACGAGAGCTAACTCAGCAGGCGCCAGAAAATGGTGATAAAACAAACTTTAGCCATGACAAACTTGATCCATAGGTTTCAAACGAACTTCTTCTTGATTTTCTGTATTCATGGATGCTTGAAGGAGATGAAAATATGCTAATCAAGCACCCAAACCATTACCAGCAGTATTTAAACGTCATCAAAAAAGCGTCACCTGTAGGTGACATTGGGCGCTGGGGAGTTAATATAAATCAAAAATAACGCAGGACCTAAAACATACAACGTTAAAATCTAAGATTGTGTTCTTTGAAGTACGAAACGGATTCGTAGGGGGTCCCCGACCCTTCAAACCCACTTTTAAAATTTCGAAGCCATCTAAATAGCTTCTTTTTTTTTGTTAAAAATTTGAGGTTATAGATATTATCTGTATGGCTCTTTTTATTTCAAATTCGAGCTTATAGAAAATTTCTTACGTATAGAAAAAACGTAATAGGTACATAGAATGTAATTTTTGGTGATCAAACTGCTAAAAAAATTGAGAATCAAAACAAACTGCGCACAACGCACCTAACTACTGGGTACTTCGCAGGCGAAATTACAGGTAGGTATATGAAAGTGAAATCCCAGTGAACTGAGTTGTAGTTTAGGTCAGGAGCGATCGCGTGAGTCATGTGGGAATCCCTTCACAAGAAACATTCAACCGATAATACTGCATACCTACCCACATTTTAACGGAATATCCATTAGGTAGGTTCCAAATGCATATGAAATAGGTAGGTAAGTAGGTATATACGTCAAAAATATAAGGATGTCATCCTACTTACTTTTACAGGGGAAAAATCCGTGCATTACCTATGGGGTTTTCTAATGTTAAAGTTATACAAATTCCAAGCCTTCTCGCAGTAAGAACTAGGTACGAATTGGCCAACTAGCGGAGGTAACGAAAGCATCCGAAAAATCAGATGAGACGATGCGGAGCATCCGATTCCGTAATGTTTTAGGTAATCTGCTTATGGACCAAATCGTTGAAGTAATCACAACTCACCCATCGATTATGTTCCCTCCACTGCCGGATAACTTCCCTCGTGCAATTCCAGACGACGCTATATCCTTCGGAGAGACTTCGAAAACACGATATATATACAAAGTTTATCAAATATTAATTATAAACCACTCGGAACTGGCCATCTGACTTCCTTTCATGAAAAATGAATTGAAAACAAGACGGATGGACGACATCGTCCTCCCCACCACTTCGTGAGCAATGACCGACTTCTCTTACCACTTTCTCTTTGAGTCCATGTGCGTTTCATGGAGGAACCCATACGAAAATTCTGTCTGATGGTGGAGACAGTTTTTGACTCTCCTGATAGGGGGTAAAGAAATTTTCCCGCTGGAAGCGCTACGGTCGTGTCTACCGATTTGAAGCCAACGAACTGGTATCTCACAACCTCACTTTCAGGGTGGCCAGATCTACAATATTTGTATTTCCAGTGAATCTACGGTATTTTACAGTTTTACCAGAGGATTTACAATGAGAGGAGGGGGGGGGGGGGGGTTGTCAGTGTTATTGTACAGGAATGAACTACAAAGTACGTAATAATTAGTTTCTATTCACCTAGCTTCAAACATGAAAATAATATCATTATTATTTAATAATAATTATTATTATATTTAATAATAATACTTGTCTGAAAATAATAATAGCACTGTTGGCGCTTGTTCGCTCTAATCACTGACTAGGTACCTACCTAACACCCCTTTACCATCCAGTCATGATATTCTACTGCATGCTGCTTATTATATTTTTTGTTTCTGGCCCGTACAAGTATTTTTCGCAAGTATTTCTCTTGAAAATTGGAGATGCACATATTAATACAATTTTTTTATTTCGCTGAAAATGAACAGCATTAGAGCGTGTGGTGAATGTACCACCAATAACTTTAATAAATAAAGACGATAGGCCACCTAAAAGACAGAATCCCAAGCTCCAACACGAGGGCTCCCTAGTGGACAAACGGGGAAGACAGCTTCCCACGAAAAGCAGATGAATGAGAAACATAGAGAATAATTCTCATCATCTCGAGCTCCCTAAAAACGGAACAGGGAAGGCAACGTCCCCGCGAAGGATAATCACAGATCGTTACAGATTATCAAGTAAAAACGGTAAATATAAACATCGTTTACAATACAGCCCCTGGGACAAGGGAAAGCAACCTAAGAAAGCCCTAGAGGCGGGAAGGGGAAAACTAAAGTTTCCCCTTCCACACACCAAGCGCTCAAAGCGATCAAATCAGAACTTCACTCTGATAAAGTTTCCCCTTCCGCACACCGAAGCGCGAGCAATCAAATCGGAGCGGCCAATCAAACGCAGCATCCAGCTCCCCCGACGAGTATAAATATAGCGGCGCCAGCCCCGATAAGATATACCAATCTCAACCTCCGATCTGACGACTCTTCTCTTCAAACCTACTACGATTCTGCGACGTGAGATTCTACTTTCTCCAAGACTCCGGGTAGCTCGAGATAATCACAATTCGTGTTACTCACTACCCTCTAGACGGTATCCCGACGTGGCTACACCGTCTACCTTCAACTCGCCACGAAGGTTTCGAAACGGCAAGGCCGGTGGCCTTCTTGATTGTCGCTATGGCCTCAAGACGCGTGGACGATTGCCAAGACACAACCCGGGGCTGAGGTCTTACTAGGTAGAGGCGGTGTCGCACGCTGGTTACCGCCTCTGGCTCTGACTTTAAACAGAGCTCGACGACGGGGAGACTAACAAAGTGTTGTCTGTGACCCTTCGGACGATCTGGAAGTTCGCTGGTCAATGATAGGTAGATCCTTCTGCCTTGTAGAACGCCAGTGGAGTAGAATCGCTACTGTTGTTCCTGAGAAGTTCTTCTGCTTGTAGAAGAGGCTCTTCTCGAGTCGGCTGTCTGGATCGGTATGAGCTACAGGGCCCGGGGGGGGGGGGGGGGGCTATATTTATACCCCTCCCGTCGGCGGAGGCGGGCTGTGATTGGCTCGCTTAGTGGAGGTGACTGTTTCTTCCTTCTCTCTCTAGAGCGCTCTTGCTTTGCCCACCCTTGGCTCGTGTACTTATTCTCAATGTCACGATCAAAAGCTTTTGATTGGCCGATCGATTCAATGCAACAATCTGATTGGATTGTTGCTTATAATGTTATATTTCAAGGGTGTTTAGCTGGGTGTCAGTGAGAAATTCTGGGAGGCAGATTTCGGAGGCAGCCCGATGTCTTGTATCATATTTGGTGGCCTTGAAAAAGGCCAGCGATGTACGTGGTGATGAATTCACCACACTTAGCAATATAAGGGCCGGATTCATAAACGGCACTTGAGGCTTGAAGTGCCTCAAGTATCGCTGGAGGAGTCCTCCAGACGCCAACGGAATTCATAATCATCACTCGAGCAGTGGAGTCACACAATTCCTCGAGCGGAGCCTCAACTCGGGGAGAGCCCGGATTCATAAAACCAACTCGATGTTGAAGTCAGGGCAGGCCTCGACTTCAACAGCCAAAATCCCAAGGTACCGCCTTAGCTACCTTGAGGAAGACTTGAAAGTTTATTTCATTGCTTTTGTGTTACTCTGTCATCTTTGCTATAGTTTTGGTGTATATTACATCGTCATTTTGTCATAGTCAACTTCTCAAACGGAACATAGAATGATTATCGAAGATTAGTGCGATTTGTTGAATGGTGCGAAAGAACTGTTCCCGGTGCGGGTTGCCTATCTTGTACGCGGTAGGCGTCGCTACATTTTGCTCTTGTTTATATGGCATGTCTTATCTGGTACTTTAGTTCTCTTGCTGATTATAACCCGTTGATCTCGCTCTCCCGTATTTTCCCGTTTTTCTCTTAATATATTTATCCCCATTCCCGATTTATATTGCTATCACGATTGCTTGAAAGGTTAACAGCACAGTTTGAAAAGTTTAACATCACAGTTTTTAACCGTTCTATTTGTCGTTATCGGTCAGCAATTGTTCGTTCGTTAACTTTTTTTCATTTTATGTAATGCTTTTAATTTATGTTTAAAAATATCGAGAAAACGCTGTTCAAACACCATTCAAAAATGTTCGGTGTAGGTTCTGATTTTCTTTATACTTGTCACCATCCCACGAAAACGGAGGATACCTAGATCTTTCCAGTTTCAGATCAATTCCGTGATGTACCTACCTCAGGTTACTTGTATAATTTATAATAAACATTCGCTATATTTGTTCGAATTCGTTCTTCTGTGCTGTGAGTTGTTAAACTGATAATGGAAATAAAGAAGTACAGTAGTACCCTGTCACTGAACTCCATGTACCTACCTAGAATACCTACTATTGAAGGCATGTATTGTGGTATGGATGGCCACTAGCCTATCCTCGCACCTTCAACTATAAAATACCTATATTGGTAAGTAATGCATGCCTGCAGTAATGCAGTAAAGTAATGCCTGCAGACAGGGACGACCCTATCTGAGATATGTATCTGTACCCCTCCCATCAGTATTATATTTATAGCTTGGAATGGTATCACTGAGGGACCAAATACTTCGCGCAAACTACATAGTAAAATAATCGAACGAAAATCGGTTAGGTATATATAACTTATATAGAACAGTCCATTAAATCAAATCCCCAATTTCTTGCATATGGGTCATTCCACGAAAGTCCACCACTTTTCTAGTCCAGTTTTTTCAAATGGCAAAATCCACCAATCGGGTTGATTCTATTTTTTTTTAAACTCATGTTAAGGTCTTAAATGAATGTATTGCGTGGCAGCGCAGGGATATCAAAAATGGCGCTTGTACACGGTTTCAAAAATTTCGACTCCCCAGGAGAGTGAAAGTTTGCACAGGAGAGTGAAACATTAATTATTTTCTGAGAAGTTCTGAGTTGGACAACGAACATGAACGGGTATATGAGGGTGACAAGTAAACTCCGAAACGCTTTTATTTATAGTATAAGTAGGTAAATATCAAAATACGAATCTCTCATCAAAATAAGAAATATTTGGTAGTAAAAAAAAACGACTAAAGTAACAATATCTTCATTAAAATGACTTTGACTTTTCATTTGACTTGAAAAAATTACTTTATATTGCAATCACGGTGTAAGCATTTGACACTCATTGGGTCACAGCAAACTGCTGTCAGAAGGGCTGTGATGTTGCACGAAATAATCTTGGCGTGGTGAAGAGAAGTGATTATCAATGACAAATTTTCGTGGTGAGTGCACGTGCATGTGTCCCTATCACTCACTTTTGGAATGAGAATCCAAAAAGGTCTCAGGGTACAGAATGCACTGTAACTTATCTTACACGGGTAGGTATGTCTTGAGAAACCAGCGTGCAAATTTGTCAGCGTATCTAACAGGTACCTTTTCTGTTTTTTGATTTTCTTGCGAGTGACAGTGTCCTTCTTACCAGGACAAATTCTGCTGACATCATCTTGTTCAAAGAATTTCACCACGTCCAGTCGCACACGCTCTCCAATTTTTCTCACATGGTGAGAAACACCATGGTTCTTCATCACTGATCTATTTTTTTCTTTTTTTTCTTTGAAAAACAGCATCATTCAACTGACGGAACTGGTTGATGAGTTTGTACTTTCGAAGGTACTTATTACGTGTAAATATTATTTCTTTCAGCTCAGTATTAGTTTTCAGTCTCTTTAGGTTCCTGTACCCATCCAACACCTGGGAAGTAAAGACTTTGTGCAACAATAGCTGCCTCCGTACAGTTTGGCCACCAGATTTCATAATTTTTGAAACTTGGGAATTGGGAGAATTTTGGAGGGAATTATTTCGTACTTTAGCCCTGCAAAGTCTCTGTCTCATTCTGTCAACATCCCTTTTCAACTTTTTGTTTTCTTCTTCCAACTTTCTGTTCCTCCTTACGACTCTGGCTCGATCTCTCCTCACTTGCTTCCTCCCAGTTTCTCTGCGGGATGATGAAGGCTCGTTCGTCTCACTCAAAGGTGGTGAATTCTCTCTCAAACATTCTCTTAGTTGAGATTGTTTTTTCTTTCTTTCCAAGGAAATATTCTTCCGATGTCTCCACTGCTTCTTTTGGGCACGGTGCTCCCTAGCTGTCATAGCACTCACCAACTTGACTTGACCTTTTTCCTTGCGTTTGACATACTTTTCAGCTGCCTTCTTCATATGAACTTCGTATGCAGCGGGGTCACTCTTTATCCTCTCGCACCTACGACGCTCAGCTTCCCTCTTTCTTCTCAAAATCTCCTCCCGTGAGGGATTACTTTTTCTCGGAGCCATCACAGTCTACAAACAAAAAATCAAGACAAAAAACGCATCAAAAGGATGAAATTTACTCTAAAAGACGCAAAAATTCAATCTCCTGCTCATATCTTCACTCTCCTGGCCCCGAATTTTTTGATGTTGGCAGGATAGTGAATACCAGGAGAGTGAAATCTAGGGCTAAAAAAAGAATATCCCGTGAACAAACAGGGATCTGAAATCCCTTCTTTCAGAGGCTGGAAGGGGTCATTAAATGCATTATAGTTACGTTTGAAAAAACGGAATATTTGGTTGAAGGTCGATTTTCCCAGCACCAGGATAGTGAATGGTAATAAACATACTCACGTGTTTTCCAAGAGTCGTCCTGCAATGGCAGCTTGCCCACACGCAACTCTAGGGACCGTTGAGCTGGTGTGCTCACAAGAGGCCACAGTAGTGGCAACAAAACAAAAAGAAACTTCCCAAACTCAAAACCGCGCCGTTCAGAAGTTCAAACAGAATTTCCAGGAGAGTGAAGCAAAACTTATGTGACAAGACTAAAATACAACCCCCCTCCCCACCATTTGCTCAAAATTGTTTTCATTCATTGGGGGTCCATTCTAGAGTTTTCAGAGATACAGGAAATCACATGAAATGATTCTGAAGCCGACATGCTCACATATATTTTACTCCTTGAAGTTACCAACCTCCTACTTGTGACAACCAGGAGAGTGAAAAAAAGGCCTTCTGATAGTGTAATACATATGTGTGCATAGATAATTAAGCAATTATATGCCTGGGATCTGATAGCATTAATGTCTTCTTACAATAAAGGTTTTATTTTTCGTCTGAAATGTTGCCTGGGAGTGGAGAAAAGTGCTTGTGACAGAAAAGTGGTGGACTTTCGTGGAATGACCCACATATAAGGATAAAAAAAGGGAACGAATAAAATATGATTTACTGGAATCACCCCCTCCATTAATTTCCACCGAACATAAATTTGAAATTCCATTAAATTATTTTAACGGGACTGAAACTCGATCGAACAAAAAACTATCACGAATATCACATGAGGATACCTAGCGAAAACAAAACCATTTATCAGTAGGTATTAGGTAGAAACCTCTTCCACAATGAAATTTGTAGCTCCTGAATTACGAATCGGTATATTCCAAACAATAAATTCATTGCACAAAAAAATACGGATGTGAGTTAAGGTTTGGGCAGCATAGACAAGATTTTATAGGGAAAAACTAGTTTTTTAAAAATCATTATCCACTTTATTTTGTAGGCTTAGGTTGTAACAGGTACCTAGATCAAGGTGTCAGTTCAAAAATCCAGTAAGCAATTCGCATTTTTATTTCAGACCACACTTTGCTAGAGACGTCCTTCAATAGAGTTGTTTTTGTTCAGAACATGGAATTCCGAATCGGTAATGTTATCCAGCGAGGGTGAAAGAAATAATGAAAGGGGGGAATGTGTGGTACCATGTCCTTATGTTACAAAAGCTTCATCAGACCTCAAACTTTCACTTATTTGAATAATATATAACTAGGGTCAGGGGGGGCAAGTGCGTACCTGTTTTTCATAAATCTGACTTTGTGATGCTACTATTTCCCTCAAACTATAAGTTGAATAATGACTACAGTTTTATTAGATTCCCCAGACCTTTCTACGTCGAAAAACGTGTTGATATAATGAATTGAAGTTAGTAATTCATTAAGAATTGGAAAAAACCTAGGAGCATTCAAACAACGCACTTGCCCCCTGTTGGGGGGCAAGTGCGTACGTATAGTGGGGCAAGTGCGTTTTCAACTTTCTACCCAAAAAATAATAAAAATAGAATGAACCAATGTAGGTAGATGTTAGGTATAATTTGAAATAAATTGTTAATGAAAAATAAATCGCCGCAAAATTGATAATTTCTAGCAATTTAACATGAATTCCTGAGTGGATAAAATGGTCAATAAACGCATCCACTTGTTGGCTGTCCTCTGATTCGCTGTCGACTGGGGAATGAGGTTTGCGTGAGAGAGAATTTGAAGGCTCCAGATTTTGGCAGAATTAGATAGGACTGAGGTTTGGGAGAAGCATGCGGTTGTGCGTGGGGGTTGAGGAAGAGGTTCTGAATGGAAACTAGGCTTCAAGACCTTGATTTTCTTATTTTTTCTGGTAAATTCATGCGGTTTTTGATGAAACGCACTTGCCCCTTATTTAAAAGCGCACTTGCCCCACTGTCAAAATAATAGGGGCAAGAACGTTTTATTGATTTACTGCAGCAATTTTTGTAGCCTTGAAGTTATCAAGTGTGCAGTTCGTACAGAGACAAAAGGTTGAAAGATAAACAGTGGAATAAACAGGAAAGGAAGGGTTTTTAGACAAGAAAACCATTGAAAACTGTACATCCCTCAGATTCTCACTCTGATATCGGACGAAGGCTTCGCGGAAAATGGTTCCAATTATGCTTATTTGTTCACCGAGGATGTAAAAATTTTATCAGATGATCATAAACACCTGTTCTATCATTTGTGAAGAAACTTATTAAAATAGAGTGGCCTCATAGTGAAATAAAACGAAGAGACGCACTTGCCCCCCCTGACCCTATTGAATTATTCCATTGCTCGGTGAATATAACTATCTAGAAGTGTATACTACTCCGTTGGGATTTTCCTGGTATTTTGTAAATACGTTGGAAGGAACGTACACGTTTCCTTCTAGCCTCAATTTATTGCCGTTTTTTAAAATTCATACTTAAATACCGGAAAAAACCAAGAATAAAAGCGCGTTGTTATCAGCAACGTGAACAATGAAGTAATAAACAGCAGATGAGAGCGTGAAACTTTGACTATGAATGATATTATATTATAATAATAGATATACCTAAATAAGTACCCAATGATATTTATTATTCTCGAAAGCCGAAGCCACAAAATGGTCAAAATAAATGTATAAATCTCATCGTCTTCTCCGATTATATGACCAGACAACAGTCATGGTGGTCACATGGTGGAAAATGAACCTGTTTTTAGAAGGTTTTGCCATCAGTATTGCCAATATATCATGGAATTCGGTGTGATAAGAGCGTGAAGTCAGTCCTCGACTTGGCATTCATTTCAAGTGAGTCACTCACTTACTCAAGTAAGTGGCTGACTTACTCACGTAAGTGACGATCTCACTCCATCTATGAATACCAATCTGGAGTCTTTCACTTACTCGAGCCGTTCCTCCACTCCTGTGAGCACAAGTCAGTTCCCAACTTGAGGAACGTTTATGAATCCGGCCCTAAGTTATTAGTTTATAACTGAGCGTAATAAATCAGCTTTCCTTGACACTAAAGAGGCTTAGGGATTATGAGATGCTGTGATAAAATGAGAGCATTCCAAAAAGTGGCTAACGATTTTCCTGCTATGAAAAGTAAGGGAGTTACACTTTGGTTATGTACGCATTGGTTGTATGTGAAAATCAATAGAAAACCCCACCGTGACGTGATGCTCGTGACGGACGAAAACAAATGTAAACGTCCTGTTGATCATTATTAAATGATAACACCTAACTTGTTTACAAAGGTTGCGTGACGTTTTTCTTTGAGTAACAAAATTTCCGGTTGACCCATCGACAGACATTTTCGATGTCAATACATAAATATAATTGACGTGGATCAGCCACAGAGAGAGAGTAGAGGAGGTGTTGGGCTGGATGTAGCGTCCGATGGTGGCGGCACGTATGATATGGAGCTGTTTTTCAGACCCTCCAGTCCAGTGGAATCTCAGTGGATGCTCAGACCATTCCTTCTCAAGTTCATGTCGCTTATTGTATGACGTCATCCGGTGTAAAAGGAATCAAGTCAAGCATGAAGCTTCTCTTCCGAGAAAACTAGGATGGGGTGTCATCATCTGCTGAGAAGAGAAAATGAGTCATTCCTCCTGTCCCAGTGTCCTGTGCTCACGATGGTATAAGTAGAACTAAGCTCAGTCGTGCGGGTGTTTGCTCACTTTCTTCTGCTGGATGGACGTAGTAGGTAGTTTCCCTTGGTGTTAATTCGAGTAATTCACAAAACGCCTCGTTTAAATTAAGGTAAAGCAAAAGAACAGTGGATTTGCTACCATTTCCGGTGTTAACGCGTTTTTTCGGTAGTGTTGACATATCGTCCAAGTTGATTATAGTGCGACTATATAAGAATTCGAGTTGTATTTTCCGTGGAAAGGGTTCAGGATAAGCAACGATGCTTAGAAAATATTTTCACGAAGTCACTAAGCTTCGGAACTTGGGTAAAGACTGGAACCTGACTGACGAGGAAATCGATAAAATAATAGACGACTCGTTCCGGTAAGTACACAATTAACACACACGATACCAAAACTTCCAATTCTCTCTATCTTGATTTTCCCATTTTGTTGTTCTTTTACCTACCGCCCCACAGTGGTTCAGAATCGTAATCTAGCTGAACAACCAATTCCGGCGACAAAAGGTATGGTTGTAGCAAGTCTTGACATCGCAAAATCACTATTTTTAATTAAGTAGTTCTCTTCCAACATACACGTATACCGGTACCCTGCAGTACAGCTTGGAAATTGTGACCCATCTAGGATACTCCACATGAAGGGAATTCTACGTAGAATTTATTTTCTCTATTAACCCTTTCAGTCAAGATTAATTTCCATTCGCACTAAAATTTTGAAACTTCCACGTTTTGTTCTATGTTACCTATAGATGATACTTACTTAGGGTAGAGGCACCAGTAGTAGCGACCCTTAAGCAGCCCAGTTTCGGTATTTACAACGTAATTTCTTCATTTCTCCGTTCTTTCTTCCAATCCCGTGTTTTTCCTTTCCCCCAATGTCTGCTATATCGAATGGCTATTTTTAAAAATCGAATACGTTGATTAGTTTTACGAAAATCAAAGAAAAGGAAACCAAGATCTGTCGCTTGTAGTAGCCACCAAAATCTTTAGTAGTAGCCACTGTTAGGGACCAGCAGTAGCCACCTCCTGGCTACTACTGGAACCTCTAATTTTTCAGGAAAACTAATTATATCACTGTGATCCTGATGAAAATCTAGCATATTTTCATGTTTAATGTGATAAAACACGAAAACTCAGTAGTGGCCACATCATGGCTACTACAGAAATTCGCTAGGTTTTCAAGAACTGGTAGTAGCCATCCCACAAATATGACCCTAATTGTCTAAAATCCTACGTGAAACAACTTGAAATACATCAAGAAATCACCAAGGAACGTAAATAAAACGAAACTATCTCAAAAAGTCCTAGAATAAAGTGAAACATTGAGGTAAACAAGGACTACGTCCTTAATCAAAACCGTAGGTGAGGAGCTCATCTGATCAACTGGCAGCCCATCTGGGTTATAAGGCGTGTTGTTAATCACACTGGTTTCTTCATTATGGCGAGAACGGTTGGAATGCGCAGCTGACATCTCCTGATATGGTACTAATGTCAAATGTCTTGATGGTGCCAAATCCTTATTTTTCTAATCTAAAGTTCATGGGTGGCTACTACTGGCAGGGGTGGCTACTATCGGTGCCTCCACCCTACCTGATTTTTTTTTTCAAAATTAAAAAAAAAAAATAGTTAACGAGTTATAAAAGTCCTCTGAAGAGGACGCTGTGACTAGATTGGGTATTTCAAATTGTACATGGAAACAATAAAAATAAGTAGGTATAGTAATTTTTATTCTGCAGTAGAGCAATCAAATCAGTGAGGGACTGTATTCAGATCATTCAGGTACAATATACCTATGTACTGAATACAATTCGCAGTAAAATATTGCTATCATTGATTTCACATGGTGAGGAGGATGTATTTGGTGCCAGCGATGATAAGCTATGTCCTGATGAAGGTCGTTCTCTTGGCCGTTTTCTTCCCATCAGGGCTCCTCATGAATTCTATGACAAGGAGTGATGGAAATGGAGTAGTTATCTCTTCCAAGGGTAGAGGCGATTAGCCTGCAACACCCTGAGGATATCTTGAAAGCTGAAAAGCCGAGGAACTATCCCAAGGTGCGGCAGTTGCAAGAATAGAGAAGAGGAATCTACCCATATCATGGGGGGGGGGGGGGGGGGCAAAACTTAGCTCTACTACCATAAGTAAAGGAGGTAATAGAATTGGAGTGGTTACCCTTTCAAAGGGTAATTGAAGGTCTATGTACTCATTGAAGGTCTATGTACTTGAGCGTGCTCTGGGCTTCCTATCAAGAATCCTCAAAATGAGAGAAGATAGATGGCCGAAGTTATGCCTTCAGGAGCTCATATCATACCACAAAAATCCCAGGAATTCGATTGACTTCAACTGGGTGACTAAGCTCGATAGCATATTTCAGTCTGTTGGAGTGAAAATAGATTGGGACGAGCTCAATTTTGACGCATTCCAAATCGATCGCAGGAATATAATTGATGGCTACAGGAACCTTTGTAGGAGCCTCGACATCCAACGGACATGGAACTCCGAGTACAACCCATCATTCCGTGACATCCTAGACTATGATGGACGGCAGGGATACCTGGGGAAGGCGGGGAACATCCATCGAGAGCGTCTGATAGCGCAATTGAGACTGGCGACAACAAACGTGGGCATGGGCAAGCTGAAATTCTACCACAGACGCAACAAGTACGAATTGGAAAACGGCGAGATTTGTTCCCTCTGCAGCCTTGAGGTCCCCGAGACATTGATCCACTTCCTGCTTGTATGTCCTCTTTACAGCCCATATAGAACATACTACCTAGGTAGATATGTAAATAACCAGCAGACGGAAGGAGTTGAATCGGTTTATCGTTCTCTCCTCGATACGGGGCATGACAAGAGAAAGATGAATGATCTATACCAATTTGCGCTGAGATCCCTCATGCTAAGAGCCTTTGCCTGTAACGAAGTGTAACTCCCCACCCCACCTCGACATATTCTTTCTGAAGAGGACATCCACTGTTCCAAAGTGGCACCTAATGAAGTGCACTGAAGTGTAATGCCCCAGTTTAAGTTAATTGCCATTTTATTTTTTCCTTCTTATTTATGTCTCACTTATTAGAGACACAAGAAGTATTAGTATTGTTTCGTTGGCTTGCCGCTATGTACAATTTGTGTAATTATAAGCAGAAACCTTGATTTGTTTGTGATTTTTTTGGTGTAAGAGGAGTAACAATATTTTATTTAACTAAATTCGATCCATTATGAGCAGGTTTATCCCATTGTTTAATGAACTCCGAACTCTTGTAACAATCATGTAAATGATTTCTACAAATAAAGTGATTTGATTGATTTGATTTGACCCTTTCAAAGGGTAGAGGCGATTAGCCTGCTACACCCAGAGGATACCCAGTAAGCTGAAAGGCCCAGGAAATATCCCAAGGTGCGGCAGTTGCAAGAATCGAGAAGGGGGAACTTCCAATATCCATCACAATTCTAAAATGGAGATCTATCCCTCTTGGGTTTTTGCAGGTTCTGAGCTTTTGATTTACTTACTCAAGCCAATGCCCTGATAGCAATCCAACATTGCTAGGGAATGACTGTAGTCCAAAACTATCCAGAAAACAAAAATCTCCATTTGATTCAACAACCTCAATAAGAGCATAACCAACTTCATCTACCTCCATACAGGCACTTTCATTCATTCATCTAGTAGGAAAATGGTTGGGAATTGTACTTTGATGTCATCATCACATTCTAAATCATGGAAAGCGGTGGAGGGCAGCAGAATTAGAGACGATCACACGATCTATTTCATCAGGATCCTGCCCCAGTAACCTATTATATTCTACAATTCTCTCAAAATCGATTTTATTTTCATGTCCCTCCACACCTTCTACAACAGACAATCCATCTTCGAGAGCCCTCATTATGTCATCTGCAGACCAGTCATTAATATCATTCCTACAGGAAGCCATTCTGAAAAATTCAGAATGTACTTTATTGGAAATCTGTAGTCAAAATAGAAGGGAATTGTGCACCAATTTTGAAATCGCAGGGTTTCAAGTGATCAATTGATCTACGAATGTCCCCCGTGGAGGACACTGATTTTCAAGCACATAATTTTACTATAACTGAATTCATTGTGACTAAACTACTTATACTGTATAAAGGAGAGCTTTACTTGAGGAAACATAGTTGAGATACATAGAAAGAGAACTATAATTGAATTGGTTGCCTCATTTTGCCTTTAACCAGGTAGGTTGTATTTTTGTGTAGGAAATCAAGATGCCATTTCACGAATGGAGCTGTTTGGGTTCTTGACAACCCTTTCAAGAATTTCACCCATCAGAACGGAAGCTAATTATTTGCCTGTAGACTTTATTTAAGGAACGTGTCGGGAAGGAAAATTTTTCTCAAGAGTAAGAAATGTTACTACGTTCCGTTCATCACTTGACATCTCAGTAGCTCTTTCCAGATAACCTAAATTTTTAGAGTCAAACACAGTTGGCTCAACGAAATTTTCGTCACTAGTGGAGGGGATACAGAATCTGATGATGTGTCAAAGTGAGGAATTTGGAAGTTTTTATTTGAAATTTTGATTTTATGATATGCAGGTATATTTGCGCTTGTTAGCTAAATACTTCACAAGAGACTACCATTTTGATTCTTATCGCAAATTTACCATGTTTTGTTGAAATCAACAGGAAATAGACAGAATATTACTCACTTTCTGTTTTTAACAAGGGGGAATAACATTATTTTTTATTCATATAATAAAACAATAGATTATTACTGAGGCAATCCAGCGATATGCTGGACACTGATGGCTCAAAGACACCTGATGGTGTTGGCCTTGCTCTATGGAGCCCCAACTTCCAAGTCACTAGACGCCTACCAGCAGTTACGTCTGTGTTCACAGCAGAGCTCTAATGAAGGTGGCCTCTGAAAAATTTACCACCCGGTCAAGATCATAAAACCCAGCTTTAGCTTAAGTAGGGACTAAGCTATTTGACATGTAAACATCAAAATGGATACAACTCCTGAAGATAGTTGGACTGGGCTTGTTGGATACACCATATAACAATCGGCCAATTTCACCCTGACCACACTCCAAAAACCGTGTGCTCTGGTGGTCTTGACTTAATGGTTCTTTTCCACGAAGGAAGGAATGGTCAGGATAGGATGGATGGCCATGGTGGGGAACGGTTTCAGTGTGTAGCCATCTTTAGGAATCCGTTGTCTTTTAATAGCAAAATAAAATGCTGTTAGGATGATATATGTACATATATTATACTTATAACTGATGGGAATTTACCTCCGTCATGGATAAGCTGAGGTTGAAGCTAAAGGTAGTCCCAGGGATATGGAAAGCAGCAGGGTCAATTAGTCATTGCAGCAGGTATTCAAGCTGTGGTTGGTTAAGGATTTCAAGAAAACTGGTAGCTATCAGCAGCCCACAGTCTCACCCTGTCATTCGTCCGACCTCAATTCAGCCGAGGATGGTGTTTGACTCTGGGGAAATGTTAGGTTCAAGGAAAACTTCCGCAGACATAGTGGTTTGGCCTCGGCAACTGACTCGATATATGTGGTGGTCTGTGCCGAGCTTTCTCACTGATGTAGGAAAAGGCCTGGCCTTTGGGTCGTTACACAGAGTTCTCCTAACTATTGAACATTGTTGGATTAGTAGTGAATAAAATCATACTTTTTCAATATCTAAATTATGTTTTAGTTCCATCACTCAATTACTGAACCATTGCTGTAACATAAATAATTTATGTTGTATATTTATTATATTTTTATATAATGCTTACAGGTTCCTTGAAACGGAGTTTGGGCTTGAAGACAATATAGCAAGTCATTCAGCGAAATTGAGCAGACGAAAGATATGGACTGTCTCTTTCACTGTTTGTGCTTTGGCCATTTTGTGTTGTGGCTTAATCACCTACCGGAGACCCGCCACTAGCTATTTGGAACGAAACGTCCATCAGCTCGTCTACCCCGGAATGAAGCTTCTCAGAAAAATCATGCTTCCTGTTGTCAACACCTTTCCTTCACTCACAGGTACTGCACAATTTAAATTTCGTTTATTACTAACTTGTGTTACCCATTTTATCAGTTTTTATCAGTGTCTACATTTCAGGCAATATGGTATAGGTGGGATTTTTACGCTCCAGGAAAATAACTCTCACAGTCGAAGAGGTTACCTCACACTGGCCTCATTGCTCAGATCGTTGGAGTGTAGCAACTATAAGAGGAAATTTTCTTTAGTGTACGGACAAGCGTTCAAACTCCTGTCAAGGTATAAATTATTTTTGGGCCTTTACAGTGGCGCAGTCAAAATAGGACCCAAAAAATACGAAACAATAATAATTTAAATCCCTCTTGAGCCAAAAGACTGTAAACATCATATTTCCTGTTGTTATGCCTTTCACTTCCTCACTCACTTGAGTCAAAACACCTTGACAATTGGCTCGACTACTGACTTGTTCCAGCAATCATCTGCTGAGCCAGTGGCCTGCAGTTTCACTTTGTCACTCGTCCGACCCCAAACCAGCCGAGAAGGCTGGTATTTGACTCCGGGGAAATGTTGCACTCTAGGAAAATAGCTCTCATAGTTTGATCACACCGGCCTCATAGCTCAGATCATTGGAATGTTGCAACTAAAGGCCCGATCACACAGGACGCGTTATAACGCGACGTTATAGGAACGCCCGTTCCCCCCGATATGAGTGTTGCATCGGTCCTTTCTGAAAATATCTGCTACCTCCCGAAACCGAAGTTAGGTCCACTCACACCCTGCACAGTCATAATACTGGAGACAGTCGATGTTTTATGAACGGCTAGTAGAGGGCTCTCTATGGGACTAGCTACTTCAGCCAATCTATACTACATGTCGCATCAATACCACCCGAGACTTGGAAATCTATATTCTAATTTAGCATTGTCATCCATCCACGGATTGATCCTGTAAGCTTTTATTTATGATTTTAACTGTATCCTTTTGAGAGCTTTTTCTATACGATGTTTCAGAATGGTACGATGAAGCTTGCCTCATCTCAAACCCCTACTTCCAAGTGCCGGATTTGGATTGCTGGCCATGTGAGAGTGTGAGAAGTGTTCTCAATTTGACTGCGAGCGACGTCAACAATGAGAAATACCATTCGGGTATTCCATTCATCGTGAAGGTACATACAAGATTAATTATCATAGATGAAAAACCGGTAGAAAAAAGATTTACAATTTTGTCTTGGTGTGTATTAAGAAATTAGTATAGGTACCTGCTTAAGACTACGACACACGTAGATAGTAAACACGTGCCTGAGATGTAGCTGATGAAGAACATCGTGTGACTCACACGCAATGCCCAAACGAGTGTCCCCCATTGATGGCGACAACATAACCACACAAAACCACTTTCATTTGTGCGATTATTAGTTTTAGCGAATTTTCTTAGAAAATAAAGCTATTGCAATGGCTCCAAAAATTTTAAAATAAAAATGTTCTTCATCGAAATCTGTTTTGAGGCATTCTGAAATGATTCCTGGATTTCAACGCTTTTTTATATGTATATATATGTATGTATACATATATGTATATACATACATACATATGTATGTGTCATTCCAGACGATAACTCTCGATAGAATTCAGATAAAAACTTCGTTCTTTCGCCAAAAAATCAAGCATTTCAAAAGAAAGGATGAGTTCGTTGGACAACACTTTTTGAGCACATTAAATTGGTCAAATTTCAAAAAATGTACTAAAACAAAATCACAAAAAATTACAAAAAAAATGCTAAACATCGGTGTTTTTATTTTATTTTATTTATTTTTTTTTTTTAGCAGAATATTACTCAAATAAAGTTTATCAACTATGAAGTTGGTAATTTGAAAATTAAAGCTCAAACCTATGCTCAAAATTGTAATTAAATGTCATTAAAATGTGCTACAAAATCGAAAAAAATGTAAAAAATTCTAGGAACCCAACATCTTTGTTTAAATAATAGAATGTTATTTAGAACAAATCTTTCAGCGATAAAATTGATAGTTGAAAATTTTTGCAGACAATATGACGAATTTGAACAATAAAATTAATAGTTAACATTTATTTTGCAGACAGTAAATTTCAACTTGAGCGTTGCTAAGTGATGGGAGGCCGAAAATCATAATGTGAATATCGTAAACGTTAGCGTCTAAGACGTCCAGAATAATTGAAATTGATTTAGCGATGCAAAATAGTCAATTTTACCGAGTTGTGTCACAACAATCACATGTGAACTCTGACATGTCTTGAATAGACTAGACGTTCAACAGCACGGCCAACCCCCCATCACCTGTGCCATCTAGATTCAATTCTTCTTCATATTCGACCTCCGTAACATAATTTTAGGCGTAAATCTGATCTGTTTGTCTAACTAATCTGTATTTTGCTGAAAGGATTGATTTAGGATATTTTTTTATTTTTGAGATGCGAGCTTGCGAGCATCCAGACCACCAAACTATAAAAATCAGTCTTATCTATTACGTAGGCCTGTTTCGTTATACGGAGGCTGATTATTATACGGAGGCCGATTATGGTTTATTAAGGAGGCCTTCTTATTATACGGAGGCCGATTATGGTGTATAAGGAGGCCGGTTATTATACGGAGGCTGGTGGTGGGGGGGTATTACGGTGCTCTTGAACGCCAAGTCTTGAATAGTGTTGGCAGGAAATCATAAAATGGATGATAACACAGAACATATGTACAGTGACTAACTCCTGTAACCCATTGCCATCCATTATAAAACTAAAGGAGCTATGTAAGAAATGGATGTTTCGGTTTACCATTGGAAAATGTAAAACAAATGGTATTTAAAACAATGTGACATAATATAGTACAATGATCTATGAAAATACGCTTATACGATCATGCTGCATGACTGAAACTTTTTAGTTTGCTGTTTGTGAATCAAAATTTGCATTGAATATTGCTGGAAACATCAGTGATGATTAAGCATTGCATAGAGGTGTAAGAAACAAAGAACTAAATAAATCTCATAAACCTAAGTTATTTGGAATGGGAAACACTGGGAGTTTTATCTCCTCTACTCTAATCAGGAAATAATATTCGTTTCTTAATAAATTTTCTACCCCTCATCAAAACGTCAGTAGTTATTGAAAACCCTGATTCATGGGCCACTTCGTCCCATGCCAACTCAAATTTATTTTCCGCCGTTCATTTTTTTAATCTTTCCATGAATTTATTAAGCAAAGAGTCTTACACTTTTGTACTTCTCCATTTAATATTCATCGTATTCAAAATGTGACCACCTTAGAGGCCGTTTATCAAGCCCAGGCAAACTCTGGGTAACTAGAGGCCTCGGACAACTTCTCTTTGGCTGTTTATCAACTCACATTTACCTGCAAGATACAGCTATCTGCTTGGTATCCTTACCTGAGACTCATCTCCTTCAGTTAGTGGATAATCCAGTGGATAGCGTTTTGTAGAGAGGTTATAACGTGTAATAGTAACAATAATATAATATATATTATAATAATATACAGTCATAAAGTACAACGATGTTAACTTGATTGATTCCGATTTTTTGGATGAGGAAATCGTTCAATTTCTAGAATACGAATGAAGACCTTATACGGTTCTTCCACGCCCGGATTATTTTAAATATTTTAACTCGATGATGTCGATTTTCACATCTGTTTTCGACTATCGAAAGAAACAACGATGTTTGTGCTGGAGTTGATTGAAGGGAAATTAGAATCCCGCAGTGAGAGAAACAATGTCATATCGCAGATCACAAAACTTCTCCTTAAGCTCAGATTCTATGGTCTTGGTGAGTAGTTGCTACCTATTAATGTAGCATAAAATGATAATCGAGATCCCTTGGCATCAGAGATGAAACAGAAAGTACAGGAATGTTGTTGTTTTGTTGTGCTATACCTATCTACTTTTTACCCATGGACGTCACAAAGAACTAAAAACACCAGTGTTGTAAGGTTGTGGGGAAATCATTGTTGTAGTAGTGGTACCCCTTTTTCCCACAGACGAAGTGTGAGCAGTTATAGCCTGTCCTAGAAACTAGAAATCCAAGCCTTCCAGTCGCCCCCCCCCCCCCACCCACAAAATCTGTTGATGACTTGGTTGATGGAAATCTCGATTTCAGCCTTCAGATTGATTCAGCAATATCAGCCTTGTAATTAATAATATACTATTAGAATGCTCGTTAGTATGTCTGCTGCAGTTTAGAGTTTCAGGGTGTTAGAGGAAGTGTTTTTACGCCAGAACCGAGGGAAAGTAGCAATAAAATTGTTTTACTAATGTCCGAAGGGGTTGTACAGCTCTATTCTAGATGAAGTGAGTGACTGGCGTATTTCTAAACGCATAAATTAAGAAAGTTGTAGGTATACGAGTTCATGCTGTTGTTCCACAATGAATCAATCTCGTCAAACCCAGTTTGAAGGCTTCAGTTTTTATCACTGCAGTCAGTACCTGACACATTTTTTTTTCTTTAACCCAACTTTTTGAAGAGAAATGGGTATATCACAGCCTCTTTCTTTGCGTTTCAGAGGGTGTAGTACATGTTAGAATAGTCATTCATTTTCAAATTCAGTTTTTTATCTTTTTAGTATTACGATTATGGGTCTTTCATGTATCAACCGAATTAAATATATTTTTATTCTGACAATTTTGAGTTAAAAATGATAATGTTTAGGTTGAAATTGTGTAATATGCCTGAAAATATGTACCCCCAGAAATACCCCTTTTGGAAACACCATGTACCTCTTTGTACCCCTTTTGGTTTATTATTTCCAATAATAAGCCTATGTGATCGTGTAGCAAAAAATTTGTATAACCCCCCTCAAACTTTGTCACTTTACGTTTCAAGGTGCGTAGAATCCAAATTTGAAATGTCTGTCCGCCGTCCGGGTCATAAAAGGCCTTAGAATTGACTCTAGTCTAGTCGGTCCTAACTTCTCGCCAGCTCGATCGCTCCACTCTCATGGGTGCTATGAGCCAAAAATAGGTGAAAAAGTGTCTTTTTTTTGTGTATATTTCAAGTTGTATAGAAATTGGAGATTTATGAGTGAAAAGAAAATGTTAGCTATTAATTTTATGGAAAAAAAAGTATTCTAAATGATACTCTTCTATTCAAAAAGAGATTTTGGATTTTATTCTATTTTTTGCAATTTTATAGATTTTTTAAAACAAAATTTAATGAAGTTCAAGTTTTTAGCATAATTTTGTACATAAATTGTTGAATGTTCTATTTCATAGTTGATAAACTTTATTTGACCAATCTTATGCTAAAAAAATATCAATTTAACGATTCTTAGCCATTTTCAGTGATTTTGTCCGCACATTTTTTGAAATTTGACCAATTAAATTATATCGATATACAGTATAGGTAACACTTTTATGTGTTGGAAAGATGACTTGGTAATAAATTGTTATGTTTATCAACTATATTTAAAAGCGTAAAATTGTGAGATTCCGCTGCTGTAATGGATTGAACCCATTTTTGAGGTCCGAAGCTCCGAGTTCCGATACTAAATATACTATAAGCGGCGTTTAATAATTATAGACCAGAGATCTACGTAGAAGGGCTGTCTAATTAATAATAAACCTTTGTGTAATAATTTGCAGCGTTTTTATGATAGGCTTTCCCTTTCTGTCGGGAAGAGTCTGGCAACACTGATTTCCATAGGTGTTAAGGAATTGTTACTGATGATTAACCTCCAGCTCCAAACCTCCAGCACAGATCGGGTGGGGATGGGTGATTGTCCTATTACACAACACTCCTCATCCACCACCTTCACCTGATGCTGGCGACCCGACGAGACCGAGGAGACTGATCCACACTTATCTGGGTTAACCACCAACCAGACTACACCTGGCTAGCTGCTCAGCAAAGGCATTCAGAGCAATCCGCAAGCCCTCACGGGATTCGTAGAAACACCCCGGAATCAGACATTTATAAAAGGTCATTTTTCAAGAAAACCCATGATTTCATTGAAGGGGATCAACTTTAAAACATAATCACTCATCTCCTAAGCTTATATCCGAAACTTAAAGGCCGAACTTGTGTGAGAAAGCAGTTTTTTACCCGTTTGCTCCCCCTAAAGGCTAGAATCGAGATCGATTTAACATTATAACTCTCAATTTTTTCGTGGAAATGGACAACGATCTTTACTAACTTCTGTTTTCTTGAAATGGGTTTCCATAGCTTCGTCGAGAGTGATTTAATTCATATATTGCGGAGGTTTGATTGCATGTATTGCTGGCTAGCCCCACCTGTCACATTGCACACACGCATTTGTCGTTTACGTGGTACATTCCATAGCCTAACTTTTGCTGGTTTTCCATCAGCGTTTATAGTTAATGTAGTATAAGTTTGTATTAATATAACCAATATTTCTAATGGATCTTAAGAACTTGAATTCAGATACCCTTCCTAGATAGACTACCTAGACTGTACTTAATGTTGCAGGATGCTGGTCTTAAGAAAGTGGGGCCCAAAGAGCTTCGTCGACTCTATAGAGAGAACAAGGAAATGTTTGACCGTGACGCTCCACGAGCAGAATCTCATTTGCATGGTGTAGTGACATCTGAACATCTCATTTCTCAGTTGTCATCTTCTGTGAAGGACATGCACGTGACTTGGTAAGTTGAGAATATTTTAAGTGTAGTTTGTTGCTTTTCTTGCAAAGTTTTGTCATTTGACCCTGGCTAATTTCTTTCCTACCTACTTGACATAAGAAGTTAAAATATTTTAAATAGATAGTTGTTGGATACAGTGGCGTAATTTGAGGAGGGGCAGGGTGGGCAGAGCCCCCCCCCATGATCACAGAGGATGTAGAAGTTCTTCTTGAAACGGATGCTGGGTGAACAATAATTAATAATTTCACGTTACTAACGTCAGTACCAATTACGGTAAGTTTGAGCATGCAACCTGCAAAGCACGCCTGTTATGTGGGTCCAGTTACCTTGCAACTTAGAACGCTCCTCCAAGGCTGGTTCCGGGGAGGGCCAAACGCCGTGGATAATATAATTGCCCATCCAACAGAAGCGAAATAACTACAGTAAAAATAAGGGTATGCTGGATACTATAAAGTGAAACAATGGTGAAATTACGTCGTTCCCCCACTGTTTTTGGGCTCGCCCTTCCTCATTTCCCTCTAGAAGCCATAAGTCATTTTTGCCCCACTCTCACTGCCCCTAACTCTCTCCACCTTTACAGCCCTCCGATTCACGTTCGATTGATCGATTCAATGCAGTAGCATCGATTGCGTCCTTCTTACCATCAATAACTTTCTAACTCATAAAAGTCTTCAATTGTCCCTGATTTTTGGTATGAGTCCCAGTAGAAGTAACGGTAAAATAAAATTAATAGAATCTTACACGGACGAAAAAATGTCTGTGCTGTGGTGATTGAAATATCCTTAGTCGAATGGAAAGGATTGAAAGAATCGATATGTGAACCAACCGATAAATCATTTTATTTCAGTTTGTTTACTTTTTGTGATGTCTCTCATCAAAGTTTAATGCCCTATATCCTGTATCTTAATGTTTAACATGAAAGGAATCGTAATTAGTGTAAAAGTGAGTGCTAAAGTTACGAGTTATGAACCCCTTGGAGGGATACATCAAGATCTACAAAGATGATTGGATTGGAAGCGGTAAGTTAATGATAAGCCTAGTGCTCCCCTGTTCATGAGCATTTTCTCATATAAAGACAGATTTAGTTAGGTAAGAATGTTCTTTTTGTGTCCATCAAAAGAAGGGTTACTTACCTTAATTTAAGGTACGTAAGGTTATGCTGTAAAAATAATACAATGTGTCTGCTCTTCCCTATTCGTCTCCCTACATAATGATTACTTTTATGTTCATTTTCTCTCGGTAGGTAGGTAGGTACCTAAGACTCAGATTCAAATTAATTCTAAAGTGATTGTTCTCGCTCATTTTTTTTTCAACAATGAACCTTTGCAATAAACTATTTCTGGCATCGGCAACGGGGGAGGCATTTCTCCTCAGCGAAATGAGATGGGTAAAAATACCGATTGTCACTTCAAGGTTCGTTCGGGATAAAGTACAAAACGCCTATTGTGCGTCATACTAAGCATAACGCTTTTTCCCATCTACATCTTACATTCTCCTCATTTTTTAAATTTATTATGTATTATTATATATTTATTATTATATTTATTACATATCAGATTTCCATTGATTTTATATGACCCGGACTTTTTGAAAAGGTCTTTAAATTTGGATTTTCGGTTTTGTGCAGATACCTATAAGGTATAATTTCGGTGATTTATTTGAGGTTTTGACTTGGCTTGGACTGGTAATATTTTGTTCCTCTGTGTGACTAGTTGTAGCTACCCACCATACATATTTATAAAATAGTTAAATATATAATCTTTGGCTGTTGTTGTTGCCCCTCCATGATAAATGGCTTTGCTACGCCACTGGTTGGATAACAATGGCGAAGTGGGGACACCACAATCAGCTGAGTGAGACCCAAGTCAAATTTCATTCTTGTTCAGTCTACAATTGTTCTGTTACGTTCAAGAAAAACGACTGCAGTAAAAGAAGTTTGATTCCACTAGCCTCATAGTTCAACCCATTTGAGCACTTTTGACATGGACATGTCTTTGCTCGGGGGGTCAACCAAAAATTTCCGTGACGCAAAATTTGTGTCACAATTTCAGTGTTTTTCACGTACAACCCAGCCGTTGCTAGGGGAATGGAACTTCCGCAGTTTTCATCGCACAGAAATCGTTCGCCCCTCGTTGGAAAGTGCTTGATTTATGTGATAAATGTTCACATCTCAAGCTATCAATTTCCCCCTCTTTACGTACCTGGCTACATTCCTAAACTAAGTTTATTGGACTATAAACAATTTTAATAAGCCGGTTACAATATTCTTAACGTAAAGCAATAGCATCATTTACTCCACTCCATAGGAAACATTTTCATCCCCAATCAAAGACATATCCATGTAACATGGTATCTGCTTGTAAAGCGGATTTTCTCAAGAGAAATTCCCCTAAAGAAATTAAGGGCATGAACTCCAACTCTTTCGAGGCATCAGATATTTTTGGGCCGTCACATTTGGCGCTCACCAGTAGAATCCAGGCATTAATACGAAATAACTAATATTATCCCTCACGAGCCAGACTGTAAACATCACATTCCCTGACCTATTATACTTCACTTCTTGTCTCACTTGAGTCAAAACCCTCTGTAACAATGGCCTTGCTCAACTGTGTGACAGTTCCCGCGAGATCCAAGGGAATACGCTGCCGTCGCTCCGTTGTTTCCCAACGGGCGTCGGGCGCTTTGTTCCCGTGTTTTCATAAGCCCGCGTTGGGCGATGGATGGGTGATCCAAGAACTGGAAAACCTATCTTCTCCGAACGTAGCTTATATGCTATTAGTACGAGTTGTATCTCTTATGGTACTGTCACACCCCTCTCTATCTATGAGTGTGAATTTAGGCCCCCATTGCTCCACGGGGCTCCTAAGTCTATTATATGGTAGCAGAGCGTGGTTAGGATTATGCACGGCTGACGCCTAGTTATCCGATCCACTTTTTTTGGGGCGTTCATGTTTCAGAAGAAACATGGCCCTGGTTTCCAGAAGGAATACCCATTCTACTCCCTTGGATACATAAATAATTTCATTGGTTTTCAATTATTAATTTATCCCCACGTGATATTTCTATTTAACATACTTAATTTTCAAGGGCATTGTTCCCAAACCCAGGGCATCGTTCCCTATTTCATAAGTCCCCAGAGTGGGCACCTTCCACGGTAAGTCTCCAAAGTTGAGCAAGTTAATTCCCCTGGGCATAGTTCCCATTTTCGTAAGTCCCCAAAGTGGGCAGCTCCCTACTGTAAGTCTCCTGGTTGAGCAAGTTATATTATTCCCGATTGTTCCAATCTTTGATTCGGGGTTAACTACCTAATGAATACTTCATATGAAGATTCATTGACAATACATCCTGTTTTAATTTCACCTTTTAGCGAATTTTTGAAGAAAATTAAGCTGTTGCTCTCGCCTCAAAATTTGTAGAATGTGAATTTTTGAAAAAAAATTATGCAGAAATCCGTTTCAGGCTATTCTGAATCATATTCTGAAGTTTAACGCATTTTTTATGTATGTATATATGTATGTATGTATGTATATATAGCATTTCCCAATTGAGTTAAACTTTTTCCATTTAGGTTTAGTCCTTTTCCATTTAGGTTTAGTCCTTTTCCATTTAGGTTTAGTCCTTTTTCATTTTGGTTTAAACCTTTTCCATTTAGGTTTAGACCTTTTCCATTTAGATTTAAACCTTTTCCATTTAGATTAAACCATTTCCACTTAGATTTAAACCTTTTCCATTTGGATTTAAACCTTTTCCATTTGGATTTAAACTCCATCAAAACGTCAGTAGTTAGCCCCATCATAGTAAGTAAGTGCCTATCTACTAAAATTTCATTAGGCTAGAAGTAAAAAAAAAAGGAAACGGATAGTTTTAACTTAATTTATAACTTCCGTTCATGAGAAATTCTTGTGTTCAAAAAACATTTGTTCATTATTATATTATATTACATTTCTGTGCATAAAAAAACACTTGCATGATTTAATTTTCAAGTTGTGGCATAATAACGTCGGGTTAGAGGTAAAAGTACCGAAGAGGTAAATTCATATTGTGCAAAAATCAAATTAAAATTTCAAAAGTTAGTTTGGTAAATATGATTATTTTCTTAGGTTGGATACATAGTTTGATGATATTGATCACCAATAATAACAACAGTTAAATAACCATAATATTCTCCATTTGATTTTCCCACGTGTTGAATTTGTGACTTGGGTACTTTTACCTCTAACTCCACGATAATTTCCTGAGTTTAAATCCAAATGGAAAAGGTTTAAATCCAAATGGAAAAGGTTTAAATCTAAGTGGAAATGGTTTAATCTAAATGGAAAAGGTTTAAATCTAAATGGAAAAGGTCTAAACCTAAATGGAAAAGGTTTAAACCAAAATGAAAAAGGACTAAACCTAAATGGAAAAGGACTAAACCTAAATGGAAAAGGACTAAACCTAAATGGAAAAAGTTTAACTCAATTGGGAAATGATATATGTATGTATGTGTCATTCCAGACGATAACTGTCCGTAGAATTGTGCTAGAAACTTCAAACAAATTTTAAAATGTTAAGGGCACAAAACAAAAGTTCAAGTTCGTTGGCCAGCTTGATCGGATTACATCTTCGGGTTGAAATTTTCAAAAATGTAGTCAAAAATTTCAAAATAGCCTGTTTTTTGCGATTTGTCGTGCGAAATAATTTTTTCAGCATACTAACATGTGGTATATTCGGAATCAGCGTAAAATTTCCTATAAGAATATGTATCAAGTTTTCAAAAATTTCAAAGTTGAAAAATCAGTCAAAAATCGAAATAATGCCGTTCGCTGGTTGTAAAAAAAGGTAATATTCTTCAAAAATTTGCTCATGGGGTCATGCTGCATGACTGGACTTTTTATCTTCAATCGCCAATGCAGCTATTTATTAGTGAGCATCAGTTCTCAACCAGTAAACTATTCCACCTAGTTTACATACTTGCTCTTCAATCAAGTATGTTTTTTAAGGGGGGGAGTGTGACAGTTCCCGCGAGATCCAAGGGAATGCGCTGCCGTCGCTCCATTGTTTCCCGTCGGGCGCTTTCTTCCCATGTTTTCAAAAGCCCGCGTTTGGCGATGGATGGGTGATCCAAGAACTGGAAAACCAATCTTCTCCGGACGTAGCTTATATGCTATTAGTACGAGTTGTATCTCTTATAGTACTGTCACTCTCCTCTCTCTCTCTCTCTATGAGTGTGGATTTAGGCCCCCATTGCACCACGGGGCACCTAAGTTCATTACAACTGCAACTTCTTCCTGTGTGCATCTGCGGAGCCAGCAGCCTCCAGTTTCACTTTGTCGTTTGTCCGACCCCAAATCAGTGGAGACGGCTGGTATTTGACTCTGTGGAAATGTTGTGTTCAAGAAATCCTCCTGCAGTCAGAGTTATGATTACAATAGCCACTGTTTCTCAAGAGAAATTTCTCCTTAAGGAGATTCATGACATGAGTTCGAACCCTGTCGAAGTATGAAATATTTTTGGGCTGTCACAGTTCCTTAGGAAACGTAGTTTCTCTTTGGGGCTGCTAGGTAATCATGCAAGTACTTAATCGGTTGTACCTTCGACCCCCTTTCCTTTCTCTCGACCAATGGGATTCAATCTCCCTTCACCTGTGACTCTATAAGATGTGTCCTTTCTAATATGTGTTCATTTTTTGTTTGTTACTGATGATGGCCTAACCGTTGAAATCGATGACACTCTTTATTTTTCGTGGAAATTGACGTTTTTTCACTACTTCCGTTCTGAAAGAATTCGCAACCTGTTCATACGAATGAGTAATAGTAAACCTTTCTGTACGTAGTAATTTAGCTTTTTTTCACTTAATAAGAAACATAATTTAGTATTCTTTCAAGTAATCCTCTCCTATGTGATACATGTTGCTCTTTTAATGTTATAGGAACATTTCAATCCTATAAATTAAAAAGAAAATACGTTGGTCATCTGATTTTCTTACTTGATGTTTCAGGAGATTAAACCGACTGGAGCCAACCAGAGCTGTTCGTACAGCATTCGGAATGCCACATAAACTGCCTTCTTATATAACCAGCACTACACCAGAGAAGTTTGTTATCGTAGACGATTCTACAGCAGCCACTCACCCGCTTGTAAGTTCTTCTTAAACGATATGGCCTCCAAAATAGCGATGGTAATTTTTGATCAAATGGATTTTTCAATGGAATTTTGGATTAAAAATGGTATTTCAGATCAATCGTAGCAAAGGCTCAAGGAAAAGACGTTGGATTCTTGCAACTGTATTCCTCAATGGGTATACCCCAGCTTTGCTCATAGCCTAAAATTGTTTTTTCCCAAAATGCCAGTTCTGCTCTCTCCCTCCCTCTCTTTTAGCGAATTTTCGTAAAAAATTAAGCTATTGCAATGGCTCGGGAAATTTTGAAATCAAAATTTAATTTTCGAAAATTTTCTTCATTGAAATTCGTTCTGAGACATTCTGAAACGGATTCAAGAGTTTAACGCTTTTTCACACACACACACACACACAAATGTTTTTTATTCTTTGAGAAATCTCCCCTCAAAGACGGAGGGGGCACGCCATTAAGAAAAAGAAACGAAAAAAAATAAATTAAAAAGTGGGGAGGACGCCCAGATTTACCCGACGCCGGCCCTAGGGATTAGGGAAGTTGAGGAAGATGGAGGAGGGAGAGAGGGATGGAAGGAAGTGCCCCTATAAAATGACCACCAATTGAGGTAAGAGCCCCGAAGAACGCGGGTGGTGATACCACGGAGCACTCCTGCCGAGATGCCCAACTCGAGAAGCTCCGTGGCACTTTTCCCGCACCACACCCCGCGCCATGACACGGTCGCGGCCATGACCTTGATGTTATTAGGCGCCACTCCCTTTAGCTCAGATATCGCTTGTCGCAGGTCGTTCCTATCATATTTACTTATTTTAGCCCTCCAGGTCTGCTCCATGTCCACGCTGCCACTGACAACTTGGACATCCAGGATTATGGCAGACCCATCGGGCTTGACAGCAACGATATCTGGCTTCTTGCCCCGGTCACTCGGCATATGGTACAGTCTCTCTCTCTCCACATCCCAGCCGCTGGATGACAGAGCACCTGCTATCTGCTTGGCAACCGCATCATGACGTAGAATGCGGCCACCATGAGTCCGTGGACACTGCTGCACTACATGGTATAGGTTCTCATTTTTACCCCGACAGGCACGGCAAAGGGTATCTACAGTCCCACGACTACCTCTAGAGCACCTCACCGCAGTGGCTAATGTTGCCACGCGGACGGCATGAAAATGTCGGTAGTCGCAGGCCCCAATGCCCTCTGAAGCCCATTCAACCCACTGGGAGGAAATGGGGGATTCAGAGCACTGTCGGAGTTCTTTACCATCCACTGAATCATGCAGAGCAGCAGCGAACTCAGCAGATGAGCTGGGTTTTGGAGCAGAAAAACACACACACACACACACACACACACATATATATATATATATATATATATATATATATATATATATATAATAAATAAATTATATATATATATATATATATATATATATATATATATATATATATATATATATATATATATATATATATATATATATATAATTTATTTATTATATATATATATGTGTCATTCCAGACGATAACTCTCCTTAGGCTTGAGATAAAAATTCCGTTCTTGCGCCAAAAAATCAAGCTTTCCAAACGAAAGAATGAGTTCGTTGGCCGACACTTTGTGAACTCATTAATGTAGTCAACTTTTGAAAAAAATTTGCTAAAATAGTCGCTAAAAACGGCCAAAAATTATAAGATTTATATTTTTATCAGAATTTGAGTCTAAAAAAGTTTATTTTTATTTTAACTAGAAAATAAAAAAAATTTGTTCACAAAATTATGGTGAAAAATGTACTTGAATTGCATTAACGTTTGCTGAAAAATCGATTTAAAAAACTGAAAAATTGCTAAACATCCAAAATTTGTTTTGAATCGTAGTATATGATTTAGAAAGAGTTTATTTGCCACAAAATTTGTGGTTAACAATTTCTTTGCACTCAAAGTGCTCAAATTTCAAACAAAGTAACATAATATAATACGATAATGTAAAAAAATTCGCTCATACGATCATGCTGCATGATTGGAACTTTTTCTCTCTAGCTTTCTTACTCCAATTTTAAGGATAATATCTATGATTTGGAATGAAAAACCTTCAATTTGACTTGTTCTGTTTCATCAGGCTACCAGATCGCTTTGTTTTAATGAAGTTTTTCTCTCATAAGAAAAACCGTCTTTAACGCTTTAGAGATAAATTATCCAACTTCTCATTCAGAAGATGAAACTCGGAATAAAGTACAATTTTCTTGAATCATTTGAGAAGACTCCGACTTGAAAATGCAGTCCAAGATTCCATTGTAGAAGGTCCAGAATTCTAATTAATAAGAAGTTTTTGCAACGTTGAGTCGTAGTCGAGAGGGAGGAGCTACGAATAGAAATGGAACATTGCGCATGCGCGAAAAATGCTAACGGTTAGCAGTCCATTCGTTGTACGAATAGAAAAATCTTATTCGTAGCTCAAGGGAAGCCGAATACAGCTCGGAATACGCATGTAACATTCCATGACGATAACTTATAATAATTTTTTTTTTTTTTTGTTCCTATTTCAAGGTGACATGACATGCACCTTGTAATATTCGTGATTTTCAAAAATGGTGGTTGGTTTGCAAGATGTATCCTCACTTAAATTATGCTGATACCTTGAAATGGATTCTAAAGCTTTCGATATACCATCAGTCCAATTTCGTTGAATGGTATTTGGGTACATGTGTTAGGATGGCATCCTACTAATTTCGTTGAAATAGGTAATCATTGCACATACCGAACCTGCATTTGGTTGTTATAGACTAAGCTCCGATACTGATAAATCGATTTTGATGAAATGGGTAGGGGTAGTGACACTTTACAGAGATTTTAGACACACAGAGAAACCGCTGTTTTTGCGCCTTGTCGCGTATTTTAGCAGGTATCCACATCTTCAATAATGGTTCATTATTTTCAATAATGGTTCATTATTTTCAATAATGGTTCATTATTTTCAATAATGGTTCATTATTTTCAATAATGGTTCATTATTTTCAATAATGGTTCATTATTTTCAATAATGGGTCATTATTTTCAATAATGGTTCATTATTTTCAATGATGGTTCATTATTTTCAATGATGGTTCATTATTTTCAATAATGAAACGTAATTGGCTGAGGGAAAAAATGTAAAATATCGTACATATAAAAAATTAAACCACATGGATGAAGCCATTAATAATTTCATACTTTTTCCATTATGATGTATTAAGGAGATTTAGTGTGGTCACGTTAGTGTGACTTTTGAATCGTTTCATTCAATCGTACAATGATTCCCTAGTCGTACAGTACGACTCACTGGTAGCTTCTGGTTTGCTTGTGCTAGAAAAACGGGGTCCGGTCAATTAAGACGATTTTATTGTCAACTGAGACGAAGGGGGGAGTGTGAACTGAGACGCCCTTCCTAATCCCTCCGACCGTCTCAACTAACATAGCCCTATAATTTTCCATGTCAACTGAGACCAAAAAACATGCACTACATGGAACGTACCTTATTCTTATGTCGGAGTGATGGCACGTCGTCATTTGATGGTTTCAGCATCAGAAGATGGCAGGTTTATTAAGGGTGGCTACTTTCTTGACACATTCTGCCCGCGTGATTTCACCCGCTATGTAGTGCTGAATACACTCGTCGATCGCGTTCCATTTTTGGAGGTTTTCTTTTTCGCACGCGCACCGGTTCATTCACGCTGTTCATGGAGATCACGAAGTCTATTTGAATGTTCAACAAAACATCGAGAAAAATGAGAATGTTGGGGTGGGTGCTACTTGGAGTGGGGTGGTCTGAATGAATACTTGAAACCATCTACGACTTTCAGCAACGTGCCGCGTTCACTAAACATTTCCACGACTTCACACATATCCATGATCCCCTCCGATAGCAAGACTAGACTGATTAGCTCGGGCCTTGGTGACCCAGAGACAGGCACACAAGCCGTCAGTATCAGTTGACCGGAACCTGCCCCTTGAGCCTCGAAGTGAAAGCTTACCTGCTGTATCAGAGTGGGTTAGATTGTTTCTGGGGCCATTCTGGCCCAATACAATCTTGGCAGGACTTAATGATTGCGGCAGTAGTGGATTTCCCTCACTCTTTCTTGGTGATACAGCAGGCCCTCCTGTCCCCTCTGGCGTTAGCCACACTCATTGAGTGTGCCCGGGACGGACCACGTGGAGGTGCCAGGTTTTAATGGGATGCAGTACATGTTAGGGACAGGAGTTCATGACACCTAGGTACTGGCTCACCTCTTCTTATAACTTGGGGTCTTCCCATCATCGGTAGTCATGTTTCGTCTGGTCCATCTCACGTTGAGAATGTCTGAGGCATGGCGAGTACTGAATATCCTCCCCTACCTATTACGATCTACCTACTTACTAGATTCCTATACTAAAACGCTGCAAATTATTTCACAAAGGTTTATTATTTTTTCAATTGAGTATGATCGTAGTTTTAGTTGGCTTGCGTACGTCATAAGGCCCGTCCAGACTCCTCGGCGTGTCCCATTTCGAGTTGCCACAACCTATACTTCTATAATTATATACGCATGTTTATATTTCTCGATTTGAGCTCCTATCTATTCAAATAGTTATTGCCTTAATAATATCATTATCTAACCACGTACGAAAAGTCGAGAGGATATGTTATTAATATGCGTAGGAAAAGCATTGGTATTAACACACAAATATGACCTAGAAAAAAACATATATTCATGCCTCGAAGGAACTCCGTACCCACCACAAGGTGCCGCGGCGCCTCCTCTCACTCCACCCCCCGCTCACCCCCCCCCCCCCTCACCACCCACCGTGACCCCCTGCCAAGCGTGCCAGGCGTGCGTGCGTGCGTAAGTCTAACAAAGCCTTGAAATGACACTTTTTCGCCCGTTTTTGGCCCATAGCATCTATGCGAGTAAAGCGATCGGGATGGTTAAACGTTAGGACCAACTAGACCCCAAATGGAGTCTATGTGCGAAAGGACGGGTTTTTTAAGTCAATTCTTAGGCCTTTTATGGCCCGGACGGCGAACGGCGGACGGCGGACGGACATTTCAAATTTGGATTCTACGCACCTTGAAACGTAAAGTGACAAAGTTTGAGGGGGGGGTTATAAAAATTTTTTGCTATACGATCACATAGGCTTATTATTGGAAATAATAAACCAAAAAACAAAAAATTGCACAAATTATCACAGATTTGCTCACGACTACAGTACTAAATCAC
This sequence comes from Adelphocoris suturalis, assembly GCA_030762985.1. NCBI lineage: Eukaryota > Metazoa > Arthropoda > Insecta > Hemiptera > Miridae > Adelphocoris > Adelphocoris suturalis. Next base: position 55,006,619 of record CM061049.1, read on the forward strand.
ATTCACACAATAAATACATACACAACCAAAAACACGCACATCCATACTAGCCAGTGGAGTCGGGAAAACCCCTTCCTTTGGATGGCCTCCCTGGTCCCCGTCTTGTAGGGTTTCCTGTATTACAAAGGTGTTGCATAGTCCAGGAAGGCCTACAGCCCTTGAAATTAACAGAAAATGAAATCAATAGAATATGGAACTTAAAAAATCATAAAGGCAAAGAATAACCTACCGGTTTGCTGCCCCCCAGTGAAAGGTTACCGTCTCAGGAAACACACCTCTCCTTTTATTTGCTCGCATTACACATCATTAGGGTCCGACTCAGATGGAAAATTGCGAAAACTCCCTAATGTAATGTTGCACCACCGATGGCCATTGGCCCCAGATTACGATTTTACATTTGTATTTAAATTTATGACGTGTACTTAGAACTACAAAATTCATGTGGTTAAGTGTTACATTTTTTACTTGTGAATTTTCAGCCAGTAACAGAAGGGTCTACAGTATTTGTTGTCCAAGGCTCAGGAAGTCGACTTTACATTTTGGATCCGTCCCCCGAGTGCCGATCCTCTTGTCATAGGATATCAGTAGTACTTCAAACGAATCATATATGTAAGTAATCCCTTTCAATAGATTGAAATAATTTAAACCAAAATGTTTAGTGTCAGTTATAAGCTAAAACTTTACAGCTAAAATTGTCAGATTTTTCTGGATATGTAATTAAACATATATCTATGATGAGTGCTTTCTTCATAATAGGTTCGTTCAGACAGACCATTTGGAACCGTTCTACCTAAGCCACGCCCCTTTTTAGCTGTTCTGACTGACAGTCACAGAACGCGGTCTGAACGTGTGGTTCGCTGTTCGGTCAGACACTCCCAAACCATTCTGAACCCGTTGCAGCGCTGGCTTGGGGAGGAGTTACCACAGAACCAGTGCTTCGTGAGGCCAGTGGTGTAAACTCGGCTCTGATTGCCGATATTAAGGTAGAAGGAGTCTGGGAGAGTGGGAGCCCTTCGTTCTTTGACAAACGTATTATTAATGCTGACGCCGCCTCTCACTATTCCCAAGACTGGCAGAGTGTGGCAAAGGCAGCAGCCAGGGCGAAGCACCGGAAGTATGACTAGGCTGCTGAAGACTTAAGAGGGTCATTCCCGCCTCTCATATGCTCGTTTTATGCGGTCCTGCATAAAGAATACGGAGTATTTGTGAACAAAATTGCCCACACCCTGGCCGATAAATGGAAAAAGGCATACTTCAAGTTCTTGGCTGGGTGACAGTGAAGCTTCAATTCTCTATCATACGAGCAGTTTCACTCAGGCTACAAGGAGCGTGTCGAAAAGTGCGGTCAATTGGTTTGGAAGATGGAGCTGCCCTCATGCTACTGGATGCTAGGTAAACAAAGAAAGCGTCACCTACCACAAGAAACAAAAATTTTCGACCCCCTCCCCCCCTTCCAAAATCTCAAAAAAAAAATCCTCATGAATTTGTTATGAATAAAAGATTGGATATTGACATATTCTGAACCCGTTCTAACGTTTCTGGATCTTCTTTAGAATGGTTAGTTTGGGACATGCGCACAGAATGTTTTCAGCATAATCCCCGCCATATTTGAATTTATCTTCAATTTCCCACGCATTGTTTATCCCGTTTTCGGCTGTTTATCGATTTTCTTGTTCTCGTTATAAATCACTCTGATTTGAAATTTATTTGCGTTTTTAATCGTTCGTTTTTAATGATTGGTTTAATGAAGGTCTCTCATCTTCCTGAATCATCAAAGCATGTTCGGAGTGTCACATGTTCCAAAGGGGTTTGGAATGGTTATCATCCCATTCCCCGTTCTGAGAACCGCGTTCAGAAACGAGACGTTCCAAACTTGACGCGAGCAACTCCCACTCCATCCAGTTCCTCCCCACAAAGCAACCCCTCAGCATTGCCAACCTTCGTAAATATCCGTAACTGTAGGGAGTTACTGTCAAATGTACAAACAAAATATACTGAATCGAACTTGAACGCCTGTATTTCAAAGCCATTTCATCTCTTTCTGATTCAAGTAGTCAATCCCTTAGTAAAAATTCAGATTAGTTGGTCAAATAGAGCAGAATGATTTGTATAGTTTGGTGGTCTGGATGCTCTTGCTTGCATCTCAAAAATATATAACATCAAGAAGTCAATCCTATAGCAAAATATAGATTATTTAGACAAATAGATCAAAATGGCGTTCTAAAATATGGCTTAAAATAATTACGTTTAAAAATATGTTTCGGAGGTGAATTCAAATGCAAAAATCGATCTCTGGTCCTTTGACTCAGTCGTCTGTTGTGCTATCCACTAGTCTACAGAGGACTACAAGAACAAGAACCAGTGAACAATCATAAAACTTCGCTACTCATAGCAGGTCAAACTGTGATTTCCTCAGTATGTGCAACGAGCGCGTTTCGCACGGCCGCAGATGGCAGGCTTAAGACACTCTTAGCAAATGGAGGGGAAAAGACAGTGGGGTGGGAGTCGCTCGCGTCGGGTCTGGAACGTCTCGTCGTTCAGAATGGTCTGTCCTAACAAACCTAATGAAATTGGTAATCACATCCTTCCCTGCATGGCGGGGTGGAGTTGTGCCTCACCAACTAGCTAATTTGACTTCCCAATATTTTGACTTGACTGATCGCATTGAATCAATTTTTCAGTGTGGTTCAACTGGTGGTACTGGAGAGGGAGCAGCGCTCCTGTCGAGCATAGAGACGAACTCAGCATTAGTTTAATAGGATCCTACTTTTGAACACCCAAGCAACAAATCTGGTTATCATAAGCATCCAAACCAACTATCGCACGAATCTCAAAACGCACAATCTTCTCGTGTCCTCCTTTTAATTGTCTTATGACTGTACGTTTCATTCTTACTTGAGATGTCAACCCTTCGCATGATTTTAAGAATATATTTTAATTGGATATGTGACCAGTTATGACTCATTTCAGTAACTGGAACGTATAAAGGATTGATAAATTTGCTTAGGCCTGATCTCTAGACTGGAGTTACATGTATACGATTCGTTTAAATAAATAAATGCCTTATTGCCATAAACATCACAATATGATAGAGCAAACGTCGGAGTTTAATCTAATTAGATGTTTACTTAATTTTGTCGTGTTGCCTCTGGTCAAAGAACTCTTTGATGGAATGGAATTCTTGGTCGATTAGGGAGTTCTTCATTGTCTTCCAGAAAAGTGGGAGGGGCGAGTCTACTGGTATCAGCGTATTTTGCACGTGTGTCACTGAATTGTGCCTTGTGCTTGTGGTAGTATAGAAGCTACTCAAGAATGAAAATTGATTCGATGGTAAGAAGCTTTTCGGATTTAAATTGCCCTCTGCAAGATTTTGATGCCGCTAGTTATGGAACAATGTGAATAATAAGACATGGTCGGTGAAACCATTCCTTGGTTCAATAGCGGTACTTCTTGAAATATACCAGTATTGCTGTAAAAATAAAAGATAAATACCTGGTTTGTCGCATCGATAGTGATCTATGTCGGGATGAACCACTATTAACACCGAATTTTCCATCTTCGTTCGTTGACAGCTGGAACATGACTGACGTAGACCGACCTTTCCCCGACGCTAGATGAAGACTTTGACCAGAATAATACTGGTGTATCCTGCTCTCTACCGGTCACTTTTTGTCCTATGATTAAACCGATACTAGCCGCATGTAGAGCTCGTCAAAATGTACACAGTCGTATATATAACTCAAAACTGCAATTTTTGGACTTATACCAGTATCACTCCCAGGGTGCGATATATTATTTAAACCTTTTGGACGCTCGTTTTCGGAAAATGAGATGCGGGAAATAATTTCTGGGATTCTTAGTGCAAGTGAGGGGGAAAGCAGTGATGATGAAATAGATCAAGATGAAACTATTTCACGACCTGAGTGTTTCCTCGCAGACCTGGATAATGTGCCGACAGTTGGTGGTAAACAGCTGATGTTTCGAAAAGTTTGATATTTGAAGTCCAAACGTTACCTACTAAATATACAAGGTTAATGCTATCAAAATTTGACTTTAATCGGATAAAAATTGTGGGTACAAGAGCCTTTCAGGAGTGTGTGCAGCGAAAGTTGCTGCAAGTAGAAAAAACCGGGACAGGGGGATCTGTACAGTGCTGGTATAGCTGGGCCCAGCGCTCTGCCTTCGAGCTCAAGAAAGCGGTCCCGAAAAGGTTAAGTTGGAAACCCTATTCTCAACCATACGAGATTGCCATGTCCTGGAAGTTGTTTATAAGTTGTTCAACTCTGAATAGGGAGCCCAGGATGTGATTATATCATGATTACTTGGACAGTTTAATCTACGCCTTCAGTTTTTTTCCTAGATAAGGAACAGTAATCGAAAACAAGTGTTCATAACATACTTGATACAAAATTTCTACACATTCACGTTCGATGATATTATACTACAATCGACTTAGTATAGTTTTGCGATGTTATGTGCTACATACATTATTTATTTTAATGTCATGCGAAGAGGTTTGAATTTATATCTTGTTTGTAGTACATAGTCAGTTAATAGTTTTTCAAAACAAATTTCTCTCATACCTAGATCTTTTTTACATAGCTATAATGTTAACAGTCTGAACATGGTAAGAACAAGGACTGCTCTCTACTGCCAATATTTAATGTTCCCGTGTCTTTGTCTGTGATTATGTTTTTATATGTATGTCCTAGAAATAAGTCGTTCGTAATATTTAATTTATTATTGTGAAATAAACAATCTTGAACCTCTATCTTTGGTTTGTTCCGTTAAACACATCAGTTTTCTCATCTAAAATTTATTGCAGTTGTCTTGTGGGTTAATGGCTAAAGCACGTTCCATTCTTAACAACACAAAGTCCAGTCATGCAGCATGACCCCATGAGCGAATTTTTGAAGAAATCTTCGACATTTCAGTCGCTATTGATCGTGTAGAGAAATTTTAGTTTATGATTTTGATAGACAAACATGGAATCAAATTATTAAAAATAATTAGGAGGTACTCATACTTTATTATTATTAAACTAATCTTGTAGATTTAAAGACAAATGTAGGTAAATATTCATAGATTTCGATGTCCAATGTGGTCAGTATTGAAGGCAGTTGAAATCTTAACAGTATCCTATCATAACATCATCAAATCTTGACATAAAATAAAACAACATACCGACGTCATTTGAAAGAAACGTATTTCCACAGCCAATTGATGATGAGGCTTTATATTACGATTGATGTAAAGTCAGTTGCATTCGAATCTAGTATCCTACAGCAAGAAATTGACAATCTGAATTTGGACAATGTTTCATGCAAATATTACCGATTTTTACAACGGCATTATTTCGATTTTTGGCTGATTTTTCAACTTTGAAATTTTTGAAAACTTGATACGTATTCTTATAGGAAATTTTACGCTGATTCCGAATATACCACATGTTAGTATGCTGAAAAAATTAGTTTGCACAACAAATCGCAAAAAACAGGCTATTTTGAAATTTTTTACTACATTTTTGAGAATTTCAACCCGAAGATGTAATCCGATCATGCTGGCCAACGAACTCAAACTTTCGTTTTGAGTCCTTAACATTTTAAAATTTGTTTGAAGTTTCTAGCACAACTCTACGGACAGTTATCGTCTGGAATGACACATACAGATATACATACATACATGCATAAAAAAATGTGTTAAACTTCAGAATATGATTCAGAATAGCCTGCATCGGATTTCTGCATAAAATATTTTCAAAAATTCACATTCTACAAATTTTGAGGCGAGAGCAATAGCTTAATTTTCTTCAAAAATTCGCTAAAAACAAGCTTCTTCTCTACAGTATTGACAAAACAGAATGAACCCATATTTTGTAGAGGCCTGATCAGAAATAATCTTGTTCCCAACCAATTCCAAGTGAGGGACTATCTCTAATGAGAATCAGATGTGCACTTTGGGGCTTATTATTATTATTGACCTATTTATTCATCAAAATGTGTGCCAATTTCGTCAGGAGCATATATGTTTGCTTTCGGCTTCACCTCCTACAGTAAACTTCCTTTTTGTGGTCGTACCTGACATTCTTTCAGTCTTCATCTTCAAGAAGAAGAAGATTCGCTTGTGAGGACCTCTGAGTCTGAGCAAAATTCGCTCTTATGAAGGAAAATTGTGTTTCAACCTATAGCCGCAGTGCCACTTGGGAATATGGATAGATAGATAAATTAATTATACTTAGGTTATAATAAATACTTAGGTAGGTACGTATTTACATCCTACCAGATTCGCTGTTGGTTAAAAGTGCCTAACTAAAGTAGGTAGGCCGTTGCTTTGCCGACAAATACAACTGCTGATTAGCAAGTTTGTCAAATATCGAATCAGGAAATATGCAACATGAATTAAAAACCAGCTGTAAGGAAAACAATTTTGAAATGCATTGTTCTGAAGGTAAGATTTCATAAAGGCGGCATTGGCAGTGCAGTTAGGTATGTATTACGCGAGTTTTGCTGTTACCTACGCAAATTTTAGGGACAAAAAAGTTGATTAGGCAGCTACTTCTGTTTGTATCTATAAGGTACATGAACAAGTAATAATAGAGAGTTTTTGGTGACTACTAACGTACCCTTAACATCACCCTAACGTACCCAATACGTGACCTTGAAGGGACGTTAGCAACGTCGTACGTTAGAATGGCTCATTTAACGTCACCCGTTTGAGGACCTAAAGGCACACGACACCAGCCTAACCTTCCTGTAAATGTAACCCTACTGCTCACCTCAAAATTCTCGAATACTGCTGAAGTAAAAAGAATAGTTTTTCTTTTCAAATGCCTCATTACCAACTAATTATGTTGATGTAGAGGGTAGGTTTTTGAACACCCCTCAAACTAGGTTATTTTACGTTTCAAGTTGTGTAGAAACCGAATGTGCCATCTGAAGTCCACCTCCGCTGTCCAGCTTTACTAGCCTTCAACTTGATCTTTTGCGCTCAGGCTCTATTTGGTCGATTAGAGCCTTGTTTATATTATTATTTCACATATTTTAAATGAGAAAACTGAGTTTTAAGACACTACTTCTTCGCAGTATTGTTCTTAGTTTACCTGAACTCTCAGCTATTTTCTCGTGAACATTGCGTGAAGTGCTGCCTCCACTGCTGATTTTGTCAGGTAAAATCCTGTTTCATTGTCATAGAGATAAATACTTTTTCATACTTGTTGATCATTTGCCCAACGGAAAACCCAAAAACATGAAGTTCGTAACGACTAATGACCTATAGAGCAACTAAACCGCGGTGTTCCACACTTGAGACTTACTATCCATCCCCTGTTTACGAATTGAAAACTAAAAATGAGAAATTAGCCCGTATTTGTATTGAAACTAACATGAAATTCGAATTCACGATTGAAAATCGGCGTTTCATATCGAAATGAAGAAATTGATTAGTCAACCAGTAGACAAGACAGCTGTGGGGGGGGGGGGGGGGGGGGGGGGGGAATATCGCGTTACCCAACCACTATTAACCTTAACGTGACATCAAAATTAAGGCAACCGTTCATCCGGTTCCATTTGGGTTAGCATCTTCGTTTGCTCCCTCAAGACTACGGTAACGGGTAACGTTAAGTTGAAGTCGCCAAAAACTCTCTATACGGAAAGTACGTAGGTATACCTCCCCTCTAGGTACTTACCTTTCCACATGCCTTACTTAGTATTCCTGTCTAGCAGAGCTCTCATGGCACGTCCTTTCACATGACCACTTTCACAGTACATACTCCTAAGATTTTTAGTTTCTTAATTGATAAAAAAAAAAAAAAAACAGGTCTGAAAACTAGACAGGTAATCCACATCATCTTTGCGGCTGATGTATATAACATCTAACACTTGTACGTCAACTCCCCAACACACATTTCATATGGATCTCGACTGCACAGATTAAATCTTGCGTTCGTAGCGTTTGAGGTCATCACCTGATAATAACTTGATGTAATTTGCATACAATTTATCAACTTTTATAATATAAATAATGAAAACATTGACTAGGAACTAGGTAAAACTATGTTATGTAGTTCCAGCCATGTCTACATACAAATGGCTCATTTTAGCATGGTTTACTCGTCACCATTACAACTAGGTGAAACAACTTCGCCTTGCCTCGATGTAAAGGACCCCCTAAACGGTCAGTATTTTGATCAAAAGTGGTTGATCAATCGACTGAGACAGCCAAGATTGAGCTTCTAGAAGCGCGTTTGATGATTGAGTCAATGAATGACGAGATTGATGAAAAGTTTGATTCACGTCAATGACTGAACAGGGGGTTTGAGCGTCTAGAAGCGTTTTGAACAATCTTTCCCTCAGTCACGCGCTCAGCACCAACGATGTCGGGACCCTCGTCGCTCTCGCCTTCCGTCAACTCCGCCTCCAACAAGGGTGAAACTCAGAAAGGTGAATTCTCAGAAAGTTCTTGTAATCCTCTGGCTCCGTATCGCGCAGAATGCTGAGAAGATGTTCATGACTGAAACGGTGTCTCATTTTGTACCACTCTTTTGACCACCGCCTTTTCCTCTTGTTTTTCTTTTGATCCTTTTTCTTCTGGAGGGCAGCTACAGACAGTAAAAGCATGGCCAAATCCTGGTTGGAACCCATTGTTTCAGAAGAACACTGCGGCAGTTGTCACACGTGCTACTAGTCGTCGCACTTCACAAGTCGAACAGCTAGACGAAACTGATTCAAACGACTGAAGACATGATTGACGAACAGATTCAATCTGTGAAGTGAGCTTCAATCTGTTCGTACAATCTTTTGATCAACTAGACTGACCGTTTAGGGGGTCCTTAAGGATGTGCTAGTGTTGAAGTCTAGAGAATATCACAAGTCCATATTCTCGAGACTTTGACACTAGCGCATCCTTACGCAGTGTCCTACGTGGCTCCGCCGCGAGCGTCAAGCCGTGCGTTAAAAACGAGCGTTTGCGCACTGCAGCGTCATACCACGCGGGAGAAAAAAATGGTGTCCTACGTTGAAACGCAAAAACGCTTCGTAGTTTAGCTAGTTAACCTGTTCTGTTCTCATTACCTTTGTTTTCAAGTTCATTTTTTAAGTTTGATTTTGCATTCATGCTGTCGATCAACAAGTTTGAGCTGCTGACCAGCTCAACTGCTCTTTCGTATTATTTAGCTGTAAATAATTAAATAAAGGAGACCGAGCGAGGAAATACATGAAAGCCGGAGCGAGTTCGGTGAATTTCATCGCTTATACTCCAATAATCTTAGAAGAGTTTTTGAAGATTTAGTGTGATAATCTTCCATGATGAGGTTTTATCATACGTATAAAAAAGATCTTTAAATTATCACTAATTTCAGTGAATAATTTAGATCAGTCATAATTTGAAGGTCTTTTTTGTATGCTAAAACCTACTTATAGTCCAAATTGAGGGAAAGTGTATAACACTTTAAATCATATGCAAGAATGACAGTAAAAACCTTCGATTACATCGTGAACAAAATTAAGCAAGAATTTTACCATTTATATTCAACAAGAATTTTAATTCGTTTCAATGATTTTAAAAAAGATAACAACAAATATTTGGTAGAATCCGAAAGTTTATTTGTATGGCAGAATAATAGGAACTACAAGAAAGATTTCCAGAAAAAATGCACATAGGTAAATATACTCTGAACAATTAATAAAATTTACTCACATGAGCATGACTCAAACCTTCGTATTTTTTTTTCTTACGATTGTCTTGAAACACTAGACAATATATAGGTATTGTAATTTTCTTCGAAACTGGGCATCTCCCGATAAAGGTGTATAATAAATGTAACAAATGTAGAACTGGCTGTTTCTGTATCAGCTAACTCCATTATCACAGAAGGAAACGTGCGGGAAAAGTACCTACGAAAACAAGATCAAAATATCGAAAGAGGTTAGAAAAACATCATATAATCGCGTTTGACGCGCGGCGAACGCGATAAAAATCAAACTTGTTTGAAAATCAAACCGAAGCGTTCAACGCCGTCGCCTCGCCGTGCGGGCAGGGTCACGTGACAAATTTCGCAAATTTCATTGGTCCACCATTCAAACGCGTGAACGCATTGACGCGTGCGGCAAATCCACGTAGGACACTGCGTTACGTTGGGCAACGCTAAAAACCAAATTGCCGAAGTTATTTCACCTTGTTGTGATGGTGACGAGTAAACTATGCAAAAAAAAAGCGCCATTAGTAGTCACTACCTACACATAGTAGGTACATACCTACCCAAAAAAATAATTCTTCGGGTCGTTTTATTAGCGGTGACTAATCTAAAGGTTACAGTCGATTTAAAGTTAAATTCATCGAAAAATGCAGAGTAGGTAATGGTTCTTTAGGGGTGTTGGCTTACATCAGAGCTCTCTCCGTCCAGCGGTCCTTGTGGCCTAGATGGAGAAAGCGTTGGTATGGAAAACCAAAGGATGTGTGTTCGATTCCCACCTGGGACCCATTTTTTTCTGCATTTAAATTCAGTTTCCTATTTTCCAAAAAAAAAAAAAAACCCCCAGCTGGACCCATACGGCACACAGTGTTGCCACTTCGAACGTGCTGCGGCCTATATTAAAGACAGCCCTTCACCTACCCAATAATTATCTGTGACAGAGCTGTTGAGCAGATCACAGGGGATGATATAAATATTTTTGAGAAAGTAAATTTGCCAGAGTAATCCTGTCAATCCTATCAGTGCAACAACAGATAAGTAAATTTGAATGCCATAAAAAACACTTACTGTCCCCGAGTCAAAGGATAGTTACAGAGAGAGACTTGATGCACGTATATGTCGGAAATTGAATAAAACAGTAGTCTAAAAGCCCATATATACACTCCTACTCAAAATTAGAGCACCACCATCCATTTCTTCGTTTGTCCCCTTGTGTCTTCCCTTATCAACTATCAACCAAAACTTGATTAGAGACATAGGACGAAGGCTCCAAGCCCTCATACGAGCTAGAGGAGGTAATATGAAGTATTGAAAAGCAAAACTGACATTCTTTTTTTCACATTTACAATTTTTATAATTTTACCACAAGGTACATTTTTCTTTAATTTTATCCATAACATCTGTTCTTCAAGAATTTGTGCCTTTTTTGGTTACTGTATTCCTTCTGTGTTTGCAAACAATGTGTGCAAATGAATAAAAACTTAATGAGGGAAAACCAAAGGGGACAAACGAAGACATATATATGCACTAATAGGAAACACTGAAATTAACACCACAAAACTATTTTTATAATTCGGCTTCGGCCTTTTTCAAAATCCATGAAAGAAGAGAATATTGTGTATATATATAAAATATCCTCTTCTTTCATAGATTTTGAAAAAAAAAAAAATATATATATATATATATACATACATGAATGAATAAAACAGTTGTCTAAAAGCTTATATACGAGTATATAGGCAGAAGCCGAAATATTAAAAATAGTTTTGTGTTGTTATTTTCTGTTTTCTTTTCTTACCAAGTGATATATATATATATATATATATATATATATATATATATATATATATATATATATATATATATATATATATATATATATATATAATAAAAACATCACTCCGAATCCCCTTCAAGTTTCACTTCGTTACCTCAAAAAAGTTGGAAGGGGGTTACTTTTGGATCATTCTGTATATTTCTAACATTCAATAATAAAAACCCTTAATGCCCCTACATTGCTCGTAAAAAGTCAGATCTGTGGGTTTTACCATTTGATACAGTGTGAAAAACTACATATAGAGATCGACCCTAAAACTCATTGGCTCAAGGAAGTTTTGAAGAAAACTGAAAATTCAAATTTTTCAACATTAAAACGTAATTTTGCCCCCCATTTAAGTTTAGTTACCTAAACAGGCCTGCTGTATATGCTACTTAAATTTGTTAGGTTAGACAGCCAAACGAGGTAGTAGCTGAGTGCTGATTGTTTGTGTTGGCTGTTGCTTGTTGTTTCTTCGTCAACAAACTGAGTTGAACACAACTTTTCGCATAAAAATTCCATACAAATAATTTAGAACCCAGACCAGCATCTCTTGTTCCCACCAAAAACTAGAACAACTCAAGATGGAAAAGTGGATCAAATGAGTAGATTGTCACATCCCAGTTGTGTTGAATTGTTCGTTGTATATTTAGAAAAAATAATCTACGATAGATACATAGAAATAAAACAAGGTATCTGGAAATTGTTGCTCAAACGTTGAGGTTCATGGCACGTCTTCACTTTGTTAAAGTAGTCACCGATCCGTCTGAGAGTCCAAAATACGCCATTTCGGCCATGTTAACAAAAAGTCCAGTTTCGACAACACCTGGAAGAAACAACCAAGGAACTTTATAGAAATAAGAAGTTTTACAACATAGCCTAGAGTTTAATTAAATTAAATGCTCAACTTAGGGAAAGTTTCCTAGCTACAGTGGTTGCTGTTTCTCACTAGTTAATCTACTAGATACCACTTTAAGGGCCAATTTATCAATGCTCAGTCAAATCTCTTACTAATCACTGATTATAATTAGTCAGAGGTTAAAATGGGCTGGACCTTTAGGTACTGTTCATCAATCTTAAAATGACTGCTGACTAACAAACAGAATTTAACACGGAGAAAACTGGGGTAAAAAATCGAATTTAAAGTTACCAAATTATGAAAATTTTCGTTAAATTCGATTTTTTTATAACAAAAAGAAAATGGTAGATATTTTAAAATTTTGAATTTGATATTTTGAATTTAATTTTCGTCCCCCTGAAGAAGCCTCAGTTCCAGGGGAAAAACGTTTGAGATTAATACGGAACCAATTTAAGAACAGAGAGGCCTTTTAGCGAATTTTTGAAGAAAATTAAGCTATTGCTCTCGCCTCAAAATTTGTAGAATGTGAATTTTTGAAAAATTTTTATGCAGAAATCCGTTTCAGGCTATTCTGAATCATATTCTGAAGTTTAACGCATTTTTTTAAGTATGTATATATATGTATGTGTCATTCCAGACGATAACTGTCCGTAGAATTGTGCTAGAAACTTCAAACAAATTTTAAAATGTTAAGGACACAAAACGAAAGTTCAAGTTCGTTGGCCAGCATGATCGGATTACATCTTCGGGTTGAAATTTTCAAAAATGTAGTCAAACATTTCAAAATAGCCTGTTTTTTGCGATTTGTTGTGCGAAATAATTTTTTCAGCATACTAACATGTGGTGTATTCGGAATCAGCATAAAATTTCCTATAAGAATATGTATCAAGTTTTGAAAAATTTCAAAGTTGAAAAATCAGTAAAAAATCGAAATAATGCCGTTCGCTAGTTGTAAAAACGCTGCAAATTATTACACAAAGGTTTATTATTTATGTATTAGACAGCCCTTCTACGTAGATCTCTGGTCCATAATTATTAAACGCCGCTTATAGTATATTTAGTATCGGAACTCGGAGCTTCGGACCTCACAAATGGATTCAATCCATTACAGCAGCGGAATCTCACAATTTTACGCTTTTTAATATAGTTGATAAACATTACATTTTATTAAAAAGTCATCTTTCCAACACATAAAAGTTTTACCTATACTGTATATTGAAATCATTTAATTGGTCAAATTTCAAAAAATGTGCTGACAAAATCACTGAAAATGGCTAAGAATCGTTAAATTGATATTTTTTAGCATAAGATTGGTCAAATAAAGTTTATCAACTATGAAATAGAACATTCAACAACTTATGTACGAAATTAAGCTAAAAACTTGAACTTCATTAAATTTCGTTTTAAAACATCTACAAAATTGCAAAAAATAGCCTAAATTCTAAAATCTCTTTTTGAATAGAAGAGTATCATTAAGAATACTTTTTTTTTTTCATAAAATTAATAGCTAACACTTTCTTTCATTCATAAATCTCCAATTTCTATACAACTTGAAATATACAAAAAAAAAGACACTTTTTCACCTATTTTTGGCTCATAGCACCCATGGGTGTGGAGCGATCGAGCTGGCGAGAAGTTAGGACCAACTAGACCCCAAGTGGAGTCTATGTGCGAAAGAACAGATTTTTTAAATCAATTCTTAGGCCTTTTATGGCCCGGACGGCGAACGGCGGACGGACATTTCAAATTTGGATTCTACGCACCTTGAAACGTGAAGTGACAAAGTTTGAGGGGGGGTTATAAAAATTTTTTGCTATACGATCACATAGGCTTATTATTGGAAATAATAAACCAAAATCGGTAATATTTGCATGAAACATTGTCCAAATTCAGATTGAACTACTCTTATGGAAGTATCCCTGTATAACCAATCCTAGAACCATGCTGTTTAAAACGTAGGTAGTAGGTGCTTGTTAAAAAGAAAAAAAAAAATGTAATCACAACTGATGAGTTTACTCTGTGAAATATTCCGTCCTCCGATTCTCTCGGTCGCTCTCTTTAATGTTTTACGCTCAACTGTTTTAGGACTTGATGTAGCTTTAATACTGACTGTGGCTTAGAAAATATCAGCCATGAAATTATGAAGAAGTTCTATTTACGTATTTAAACTAAAATTTCTCTACACGATCAATAGCGACTGAAATGTCGAAGATTTCTTCAAAAATTCGCTCATGGGGTCATGCTGCATGACTGGACTTTTTTGTCGTCTTTTGTAATAATTTGAACTGTCCAACTAAAGAAACGCTGCATAATTTCTTCTTACCTGGTATCAGTTTGATGTACTCATGGACAGTTTTCCATTCATTATTCCCTTCAGGAAAAAACCAATCGAGGATGAAATTCCCATTGTCACTGACGACAGGGCCCTGGAAATAAAATATAATTAAAGTAAAACTAGGACTCTAAAATTATAAGCACAACTCATTATTATTTATTTCTATTGATTCGGGAAGCAACTTACAGCTTTCATTTTCCCCATGCGAAGCTGAACGTCACCGCCAAATTTTTTACTTATTTTTAACGAGACTGGAACGTGTGACTGTGGAATGACTTCGATAGGGACTTTCTTGTACTGCTCTCCCAAAATTTTCGATTTTTTCCTGAAACGCGTAAAGTAAAATTTTGAAGGTAGTCAAAGGGAGGACCCTAAAAGGATGCAAATTCGGCAATGGGAAATCCGAGGCTATCATATGGTTTTAAGATTCAAACTGAAAGATAAGTAAGTTTATTATATATTTACGTGTAATCTGCAATTATAATGAGTTTACGAGCACAGGAAGCTATCAGTTTCTCTTGAGTCTGACAACCTCCACCACCCTTGATGAGAGTTAAATCAGCGTCGACTTCATCAGCACCGTCTATAGCACAATCCAACTATAAAACAAAAAACCTTCAATTAAACTATAAAGTTCAAGCGTAGAGGGAGTTCATTTAGAATCAATCCACTTACTGTAGGGGTAGTCTCGAGGCTACCGAGGATGAGTTTGTTCTGAACAATCAGCTGATGAGCCTGAAACGACGTGGGGATGCAAACCACATTCAGGTTTTCATCTTTCACTCTTTGAGCTGAAATAAATAAAAATCACGGTTAAATATAGGGAACCGTCTAAGACCTAACCTGCACAATCCCTGAAAATTCATTGGAACCCGACTGAAACTTGGTATAGTTTTGGGCGAGACAAGGATTTACTACAGACAGATAGACATGGAACCGAAATCGATCAACAAGCTCTGAAACGCAAAAAGCAAGTACAATAGGAAATTTGCAAATATTACGTTAGGTAAAGCTTGTTTTACAAAAATAAAAACTCTTGCATACGAGTCTGCAACACATCGGAACATTTTATGACTTTAGTTGCAGACTCGTATCATCAGAATTTAACGAGCGGTTGCAATCATGTTCACAATATCAATTATTGAGAATGATCACCTGAGTGTCCACAATTATTCAAATAACCATGCTCATGTTGGTTGGATAAATCGAGAGCTTTCGAACGAATGGTCAACGAATTTTGTGGGATGGAAAACGACGAAGTAGGTACCATTTCCCTAGCAACGACTCGGTTGTAAGCGGAAATCATCAGAATATTTTTGTGAGCAATTTCGTGACGTTTTTTAAGTTTATGTGCCACAGGAAAGACATAAAATGTCAAAAATATATATTTAAAAAATAGCAGCCTAGCTTTGAGCAGAATGTGCCACCCATACCTTCTCGATTGCGGAAATGGCCGACTTATTTAACACCCGACTTAAAACAAAACAAAAAAAAAAAGACAGAGAAGCAACTTGAAGGAAATATCTGCATCAATGATATTTACAATAAGGAAACTAAACAGAAAACAGTCATGCAGTATGATCGTGTGAGCAAATATAGCGATAGAAAAGGCCTTTCCAAGCTTGATGTGCATGAGAAGCGCTGTTCCGTGATGATAGCATTTCAACAGTTTACATATGAAGAGAATTATATTCGCATACAGCTCTTAATAAACGTTGTCCATATTTTGATTCGCAATACTTTATATTTGGCCCACGTCGTAGAAAAATCATGATGAACGGCCTCCATTGCCTGTTCACTGTAAAAGCCGAGGCCATTTCCTTGTTTGGTACAAAATTCTTCTACATGAAAGAAAACCGTGTGAACTTTTGGAGTGACTGGAATATCCAAAGATAAATATGTTGCTTTGAATTCATTGATGTATTCAATGAATTTTGGATCCAGCCTGACTGAGAAAGATGCTTTGACAACTTCATTGAACTTCTGAAAAGCATCATTGTATTTTAAACAACCTATGCTACAGTTTGAAGAATGCAACAAATCAAGTTTCTGTAGCAAAATGCGGCAACTATTTCCTTTTCAACGAAGGGCTCCCATGGGTCATTTCACGCTGAACACTACAGCGCTCTGCCCAAAGGAGAGCTTCGGCTTCAAATTCTTTGGACATATGAGAGGACAAGGTGTTACCCATGGGAGCCCTTCGTTGAAAAGGAAATAGTTGCCGCATTTTGCTACAGAAACTTGATTTGTTGCATTCTTCAAACTGTAGCATAGGTTGTTTAAAATATCATGATGCTTTTCAGAATTTCAATGAAGTTGTCAAAGCATCTTTCTCAGTCAGGCTGGATCCAAAATTCATTGAATACATCAATCAATTCAAAGCATCATATTTATCTTTGGATATTCCAGCCACTCAAAAAGTTCACACTGCTCCCTTTCATGTGGAAGAATTTTGTACCAAACACGGAAATGGCCTCGGCTTTTACAGTGAACAGGCTATGGAGGCCGTGCATCACGATTTTTCTGCGACTTGGGCCAAATATAAAGTATCACGAATCAATCCTGAATATGGACAACGTTTATTAAGAGCTGTATGCGAATATAATTCTCTTCATATGTAAACTGTTGAAATGCCATTATTTTTATTTTCTATTCAATTTAGATATATATTTTATGTTAAAATTTATATAATGAATCATTATAAACTAACACACATGTGTACACGTAGACACACACGCACATAATACACGCATACTCACAGGCATTTATTAAGAGCTTCATGCAAATACATCCATTATTTTTTCAATAAAATGTTGTTACTTTTGTTTTTCTAATTATGTCACATGATCACATAATCACAAAATAGGTCAGGACTATGAAACTAGATGAGATTCTATTGTATAATGACACATAAATAATATTTTTTTTCTGAATTTTGGCGATTATAGCGTGTTTTCATGATTAAAGTATCAATTAAAAAGTTAAAAACTGAATTTAAAAAAACGGCTCAATGCTTGATTTCAGTTTTTGCTGAATTACAATCCTAACATATTCCCAACTTTTGAGATGCGAGCTTGCGAGCATCCAGACCCAGTGAGTATAGAAATAACTAGAGCGGCCTAAGGCAAAGACCAAGTGTGTTGACCTCCCCCCACTCTCTGGTGCCTCTCCTGATGCCTGGCGCCTCGCTCGGCACTCTTTCAGCAGTTTGTTGCATGTTTTGTTCTCTTCTTCCATGTTTTGTTGTTGACTACTTATTTGAGGTACGGTTTGCTTTGATTTTTAGTGCAATGTGATTGTGTTTGAAGAGGTTTTACTTTTACAAAGAGAAAATGCCGATTGTGTTGCGTATGGATGGCAAAACAATAAGAGAACCAAGTGCGTTGGCGATGGCGTGGTGAGGAAGATTTCCTTTCACCGTTTCCCTAAAGACCCTGAACTCAAAGAAAAATGGGTCCGATCAATCAGGAGAGAAAAATGAAACCCCACCAATCACAGTCGTGTTTGTGGTGACCATTATAAAGAATCCGATTATGATATCTAAAATGAATCGAAGATATTTAAAAAAAAGATGCAATTCCGACGATATTTTCTGCTTTTCCACCTCATTTACAGCCATCAACTTCCACTTCAAAAATACCACGGAGGGTTTTGAAGGGAAATTTCTCACCATTTCCACCTCCAGTTCCAGAAAAAATACCAACCGCATATTTGTATCACAATCCGTACTCAAGATATGATTTTTTTTTAAAGGTTTTTTCAGGAATACCATGTTTTTCAATTTTAAACTCAAATTTCTCCACTTTGCCTCATTTAATTTTAACTTTTGACCTCATTTTCGGAATCAGCGTTGAATTTTCGATAAGAATATTGTACTTGAGTTCTAAAAGGTACCATCCGAAGACCTTCACATCAGCTCAAATATTGACGATTTTGAAAAAATAAAATTTCTGAAAATCGTTAAAACTTTACTGCTCTTCCAAAAAAAAATCTTGAAAACTGGCAAATCTCATGAAAACTGTATCGTCTAGTACCTACTCTTTCCAATGGTATAATCAATTTTACTTTTACTTTGTTATTTAGGGGAGAAAATTGTTAAATAATAATGTTAAAAAATGTGGGTGTTTCAATGAAATTGTTGAAATTATCGAAAGATGACCTTCTATGAACCTACGAGTGTGGGGTCGGTTTCTATGTATTCTTTCTCGCTGTATCGAATGGAAACGCTTGCAGATCTCTCCAACTACGTTATAATCGAGTTTTCACTTTAATTTACCCCATAACACACATACATTTAAGCGTAACAAAGTAAACATTTGTGAGTTTAAGTGTAAAACTCGATTATAACGGAGTTGGAGAGATATACAAATGTTACCATTCGATACAGCGTGAAATACATAGAAACCGACCCCATACTCGTAGGTTCATAGAGGTTCGAGAAAACCAACAACTTCATTGAAAAACCCACATTTTTTAACATTAAAACATAATTTTCTCCCCTCAATAACTAAGAAAAGTAAAATTGGTTATACCGTTGGAAAGAGTATTAGATTATACAGTTTTCATGAGATTTTCCAGTTTTCAAGATTTTTTTTGGAAGAGTAGTAAAGTTTTAAGGATTTGCAAAAATTTTATTTTTTCAAAATCGTCAATGTTTGAGCTGATGTGAAGGTCTTTGGATGGTACTTTTTAGAACTCAAGTACATTATTCTTATAGAAAATTTAATACTGATTCCGAAAATGAGGTCAAAAGTTGAAATTAAATGAGGCAAAGTGGAGGAATTTGAGTTTGAAAGGAAGAAACACGGTTGTCTTGAAATAAAACAAGATAATATCTCGAGTACGGATAGAGATAAATATATGCGGTTGCCGGAATTTTACTACATTTTTGATGCAGACTAACACAACAAATTTTTCGTCACTTATCCCCTGCCACCCTGCATTCCGAGGGAGCTCATAGACCTATTTGGAATGATAATAAATCATCTGTACATGATTAAAAGGAGATGCGCTATGAGGATGCAAGTAGGGTATTTGGCCGTGAGCAGTGGAAGACCCTTGACTGGGCGGGGAAAGGCACCTGAGGGTTAGGGGGGCAGCGCATACACCCGCTCACCTTCCAGCACTGGGGAAGGCCGCTCTAGTTATTTCTATACTCACTGTCCAGACCACCTAACTATACACATCATTCTGACCTATATGTTCAATTAAGGTGCCGAGGTTAGGTAAGGATTGATCAGAAGGACACTTTGCCGAAGCACGATCAGGCATTCTATACAATGCCTAGGTAAAGTATAAAAAGTTCCAGTCATGCAGCATGATCGTATGAGCGAATTTTCATAAATAGTCGTATTACATTTATGTTAAATTCTGTTGAAATTTGAACACTTTGGTGACAAATAAAAATGTTATTATACATTTCATAGCAAACTAACTTATTGTCAGTAATATTCCAATGAACAAACGATTTTGTGGATTTTTACAATTTTTTCATGTGTTTCTATTGATTTCTAGCTTATTTTAATGAAATTTAAGTACATTTTTCAGTAAAATTTTGTGCTTAAATTTTTAAATGTTCTAGTTCATGTTCGATTAATTTTTTTCGAGTAGCATTCTGCTGAAAAATAGAAATTTGTTATTTTTTAGCGGTTTTTTGCCTTTTTTAGTAATTTTTTAAGAACATTTTTTGAAATTTGACCAATTTAATGTGCTCAAAGAGTGTTGTCCAACGAACTCATCCTTTTTTTTTGAAATGCTTGATTTTTTGGCGAAAGAACGAAGTTTTTATCTCAATTCTATCGAGAGTTATCGTCTGGAATGACACATACATATATATACTTATATATATTATATATATGTATATATACATATAAAAAAGCGTTAAAATCCAGGAATCCTTTCAGAATGCCTCAAAACAGATTTCAATGAAGAAAATGTTTGAAAATTTTTATTTTAAAATTTTTGGAGCCATTGCAATAGCTTTATTTTCTAAGAAAATTCGCTAAAATGAGATTTATTTTACACACTGCCTGCTCCATTCAGGTATTGTATACAACGACTAGGCATTGCACACAATGTCTGATTTTAAAATTTGCCGGTAACATATATACGCATTCAAAACGAATTTCAATGAAGACATTATTCAAAAATTGTGATTTTACAATTTTTCGAGCCATTGCAATAGCTTTATATTAGGAAAATTCGCTAATTAGAAAATGAAATGAGGAGTCCAGGGGAAGAATGATTTCAGTCCACTTTTGTGAAAATTGAGGTTTTGGAGCCATCTAGTGAGGAATGAGAAGTACTATCGCATGGTGACATCGTTTCCAGGAAAAACAATCTTAGTTACAGTAAAACATGCAATAGAAAATGTCGTGTGCTGGGGAAGACTGATTTTAGTCCACCCGCTCCTGGGGAAGAAATGTTTATGTCCCCTGAACTTACCCGAACGGGCGTTCCATGAAGGCTAAAATGAAGGATTTGATCAAGTTGTCAAAATTCTTGATCAATGAAACCTCGAAAAGCTTTTACGAGAGCTTGGTAACGGTCACAAACGTGGGAAATGAAGAAACAACCGATGAGAGTGACAACGATTTTGACGAGACCAGCTAGTTGACCATAGTTAATTTTTTTTTTTAGGAAAAAACGATTTATGTCCCACCAATTTTAGTAATTTCAATTTTTAATTACACTAATTTTTTTTTCACGGAGTTTTTTATTATCAATACCGATTCTTAGTAATCTTATGATTTAACAGATATTTTTCTTAACCATTTTACTGTGCAATATAACTATTGTGTAATTTGTAGTGGAATATTAATTTTCAGTTTTCTCCGTTTCAATATTGTGTGACTAAAATCATTCTTTCCCTGGACTCCTCAAATTATAACATCTATGTACTGACAAATGAAAAAGTATGTCATCAACAGATGTTTATCAGACATGATTCAGAAAGTATAAGCCCCATCAAAACTAGCCAGGAGAGTAATTTCTTTGTGAATAAACTTCTGCTGAAAGATAAAACGTCTGTTAAGTTAACTGGACAGTTAGGACCACTAGTTTCCTCGACGTTTGCCGCATGAAGATGAATTTTATTTTAAGGGGAGTGGGACGGGTAAAATGAAGGTAGTGACTAGCTCCCCCACGTTTTTTAGTTTTCAAAACTTCCGCTCTTGTGGCGCTTCAGTCGGTGTATTTCCTACTGAATAGTGAAGTACTGTGATTGTTTCTTGAAACAATAGAGAGTTTTTGTTCTTCCCGTAAGATTTTCTCCCGTTGACGCGTAGAGCAGCGTCTAGAGCAAGCAGCTGGAGATGCTAGGCTCTTCACGTGATTTTTACGCGTATTTCTACACGTATACGTGAAAAACCAAACGCTAACGTCACGTTAACGTCTTTATAAGTGTTTCAGAAGCTGTTTCGTATTCTTTTCGTACAACCTATTCTTATTTAAATAATTAATTGCTTTATAATAATTTATAAATACATTAATTATAAATTCATTCATTGCTTAGGTACCTTAAATGGCTGAATTTTGTAGAAGAGCACTTCACTTTAACCTCTGGACTTGTTGACCAACCATGGCTAGTTACCTTTGCTGATAACTGCGTAACTGCGGTTACCTTGGTCACACTGATTACCGGCAACTGTTGTTACCTTTGCGTCAGGCTATGATGACTACCCGTAGGCCGAAATTCCAACGAATGCATTTTCCCGTGCACGTGTAGATAGGCCTTTTCCCCGTACACGCGTAGTTCTACACGTTGACGTGAAGATTCGCGCATGCGCAGTTGGTATTTCAGTCTTTTCACGTACACGGGTAGAAAATTACGGGAAGAACAAAAACTCTCTAATAGTTGTGGCGTAGCTCATTGGTGATGATACCGGTCTCGTGAGATGAAGGTCGTGGGATCAAGTCCTGATGCATAGTCATTTTTTTTTTTAGCTCGTACAACTCCCGAAATATACTTCTAAAACGTCATTTTGTCAACGGAATTAACTACTTGATGTTATGTATTTTTGAGATGCGAGCTTGCGAGTATGAAATCCGGCAAAGTATGAGATCCAGGCATTGTATACAATGACTAGTCGTTCTATACAATGCCTGCACTTTTTAGGCAAAGTATGAAATTCCTCCATTTTTAACTCTCTTTAGACACAATGGCTAGGCAATGTACACAATGCCTAGGCAGTCTATATAATGCCTACCATTGATTTAGGCAAAGTATAAATACTCATCATTCTGACCTATGTGTCCAACAAATCTGAATTTTTAAAAAGGGGTTGACTACTTGATGTTATGTATTTTTGAGATGCGAGCTTGCGAGCATCCAGACCACCAAACTACCCAAATCATTCTGATCTATTTGTCTCAATAATCTATATTTTAGCAGCGGACATAGATTAATAAACGTTTCAGAAAGAAACTCGTAAACGAGTTCCACTATCTGCTTTACAAGCAGATACCATGTTACATGGACATGTCTTTGATTGGGGATTTCATAACGGTTGTCCTCGAGAGTTGTAAACAAATCCTTTAACGTTGGACTGCAGGCGACGACATGTAAGGATAGAGAATTTATTTTATTATTCTTGGAGGCACAAAAAGCATACTATACATACTATTAAAGTTATTTCTCCAATACAGACGCTATCATTTTTATGTTCATGATAGCCTGATTTTTCATTTTTTTAGCTCCTCCAGCCGGTTTGAGTGTTCCTCGAGCACTTTCTTCAAACTGGTAATTTTCTGTTCCTCAGCCAAGCATTCTTTGGTGTAGAAGACATGCACGTGCCCACTGATCCTTCAAATTTTGCAGCATATAAACCGGAACAATCTTATTGGGAATTTCCCAAATCGCGGGGTTGTTTGCACTTGGGAACACATTAATATCCTCGTCAAGCAGGCCGATTGAATTGTCAACGGTTATAGGAGAATTAACAGACACTGACGGTTCTGGTTGTATCTTCTTATTGGGAAATTCCAAATCTAGACTAATCATGTCTAGACTCTCCTCCACATGTTATTAGCTCCCCAAATAATGTAAACAACAAGCAGTTGACAGTAAATATTAAATTTCGCCAAACTGAATCATGTGTCATCGCAAAATTTAGTTTCCGCCAAACGAAAATTGTTTATATAGTCCAATCCACTTAGTTTAGGAACGTATCCAGGTACGTAAGGAGGGAGAATTTTGTAGCTTGAGAAGTGAACATTTATCACATAAATCAAGCGGTTTCCAACGAGTGGCGAACGATTTCTGTGCGATGAAAACTGCGGAAGTTCCCCTAGCAACGACTGGGTTGTACGTGAAAATCATTAGTTTGGAAAATTTTTGGTTGCCCCCCCAGAGCAAAGACATATCAATGTCAAATTGAGGCGCTGCTGTAGCGGAAGTTTCAAAAACTAAAAATCGTTGGGGAGCCAGTCACTGCCTAAAATGAATGTTTATACGGTATGTGTAAATGTATTTGTATGTGTAAAAGTACCTAGTTGAATACGAACCCAATCGCTCAACAGCATGAACAATCGTGGAGCCACTTCCGACACCGAGTATCATCCCGTCCTAAGTGAAAGAAAGAGAACAAATAAATTATGAATGCATGTCAATAATGAATTAATGAATGTCAATGTGAATAGGATTAACTATGTCAATAAACTATTATTATTATTTAGGTGGGGGCATTCAGTCGGTGGTTTCCATTGGCGAGCTTTGACTGTGGCTGATATTTTCTTCACAATTACGTGCAACAAGAGGGTGCCTCAGGAAAGTCTTATGGAGCCGTCCATCATCATAATTTTGTTCCTTCTACATTCAAGCACACGTTTTGTGAATTAAAGCCTAGTAGTTAGGAAGGTCTTTGTTTCTTAGAACAAGGGGGTATAACCGTGTTGTTGAAAGTTAAGTACCAAATACAGGATCAATTCATAGTGTAAAACATTAATTCCAAGTACATTGACGAGGAGCTACAACCTACGTTAAAGATAAACGATCTCTCCAACTTCATCAATACGTACCATTCATAAACATTCACATACCTAGTAGCTATTTTTTTGTTTCTCACCTTGACGTGTTGATCCACAGCTGCATACGCAGCATTCTTTTTGGCTTCTTCCTTCAAATCAGGGCACGTAATTCCTCCAGTCATGATTTTGGCTGAAGAACGAATGTTGAAAATAAGTCTAGCCCTTAAGAGCGCTTGTACCATCAATATAAGCTACGAGTTTAGTAGGTTTCAAATTATTAAAAGGACTTTCCGAATAGGGGTGTTATACAGGATAAATTGTTTCAGATTGAATGAAAAACTCAAAAAGACACCTGTATGAATCTAATCTACCGCAGAGAAGCATACAAAAGTTGCCGCAATATTGAATTTTAAACTAACGCGAATGTTTCTAATGAGAATGATGAAACCAGATTCCATGGATGAAGGAACTCCCACTTCCAGGCGACGAAAATACATGGAAGAAGGAAAATGTGTAGACACTCCACCGAACGTCATTCACCCCTGCCGCTTGGAGCGCTACAATTTCTCAGGATGATTCTATCAAAACTAGTTTCAAGATTTCAAAAGTTTCAAGATCCCTCAATAATTTAAGAATTAACAACCAGTTTAGTTTTTAATTTTTTTTTTCAGCGTGGCTGTCCCGGATCTGGGGCAGTAGCTACTCGCTGGTCATGTGTCTCTTATGTGCTTCTATGGTGTTTTTATAGGCCTGTAAAAGGGTGACGCACTGTTCCAATTGGCCGTATTTCATCTGCAGTGAGGCTGGAGGGTCTCTCAAGTGGAAACATAACCTCGGATTATTGTTCACTATGTAAATGTTAGGAGCCAATCAGATAATCAAGATTAACTATTGTAGTGGATTTAGATATGTTTTACTTGGCGTAGGTAGGCCAAGTCGGACATTTATATTCCGGTTATGCGGGTTAGTCCCCGGGTCATTCCCGTGAGGAATGTGAGCGGATCCGCCAAGGTCAACTGGTTTGGCGGACTGAAATGGGAGATAGTTCGTGTCGCAGCCGCGTGGAGCGCTGGGCTCGCGTAGCAAGTGCTGGGTTCGATCAGTTTGGTACTGAGCCGTTTTGTAATATTCCGGCCTTAGATTTATATCTGAAAGGGGAATATGTTGAGCTTGGTTGAGGTACTGAAAAGTATCCTTCGCTTTTTATGCATTTGGAGTGTATTTGACACTCGGATCGGCCGGGTAGGCCTGCGTCGAATATCGTGGGTATTCGGACAGCTTGGTCGAATCGTAATGATCGGCTTCAGAGCGAGTCTGAAAGGTATCCTCGAGCTTTTGTATAGGCGAGGCTTGATCGAACGTTTCTTGAACGAATACGTCGGGAGAGAAGGCGGTCCGGACGTGAGGACCGCGCCTTGCGCTGTCGCTGGGTTCAGCGGATTCGCCGTGTAGCCGGTAGGGAGCACTACGGGGGCTACTCGGCCCGGCTTCGCCGTCGTCTGCCTCCCCTTGCAAGGGGAAATAGGACGGCCGACGTTCCATCGAAATAACCGAGTTTTTGCTCGTTTCGATGCCTCTATGTGTGAAAAATAGAGGGTTTGGGAGGTGGACTCGCTTGACAGAGCGTCTTTCCAATGCTCGTATGTCAGGGTCCTACCTCGTAGCCTTGATAAAGGCTTCCTTAGACGGTAAATTTGAGCGGAGGAGCAGAGTAATTTACCGGCGTGCCCACAGCGGTCGGTTACGAGCTTAATGCTACGAAACCCGGGCGACACGGCTCGGAACGTCCCTCGGGCGTACGAGCTAAAGAGAATATCGATAGCTGTACCGGGTGGCGTCCTGACAGATGAACTACGTTGGGCAATGAGCAGGATGAATAATCACTGGACTCGTAGATGCCAATGCGAGATCTGTGTGGAGAGAAGGTCTGGCTTGTAGAAAGCAGTAGGAAGCCGTTCTTGAGATGAACTCGTAATGCAGAAGGTTCGTCAGCGTAGAGCGTGTAGAATTCTTCGTACTTCAGAGGTGTCGTCGTCGAGAGCGGAGAGTGGAATGAATTTCGGAGGGCTCCCAGCGGGGTATTTATAGGGAGGTGGCCGCCTCCTGCCGCCTCCTGGTTGGTCCGCTTAATTTCATAAATTCGACTGTGCAATCTTATTGGTTCGCACATTGTTTTCTCAGTATCTGTGCGTAGGATAGCTGAGTTGGTCTTTCGAGGTGGTTTCCCTGCGTCCGTCGCTGTGACGGGGTCCCCGGGGGTGGCTGAACGACCTTGAGTTTTCCTGTTTGAGGTTTCTCATTCAAGGCGACTTGTTTCGAGATGTTTGTCGCATCTCTCTCGCCCAGTAAATGTTTGGGGAGGTCGCCTTGTGTGTGATTCGTTAATATTTCACTTTTGAGAGAGAATTTAGTATTTTCTCTCTGGTAAAATATTTTGTTTGACGGAGTTATAACTCGACGTCTTGTAAATATTTTTGTGTTGTGTCTACCTCTTTTTGGTAGCCCTGAAAAGGGCTGTTGACAAGAGGGGGTGGATTTCACCACAGGGGCCCCCCTAAGACGTCGTGTTAATAACGACGACGCCGGCTGGGGTGTTTCGAGCGCCGTTACCCACCTCTCGTCGAATTTGGTAGAGGGGACGTGCCTTCTGGCAGATTTTCGGGGAGTTTTCTTCTTACTTTCTGCCTGATTTTGTGATACAGCTTCGTCCGAGTGTAGAGTATAAGCTGGTTTTATTTGCTGTTTGGGAACTTTTTTAGTATGTTCGCCAATTTGCACTGTAACCGAAAACTTATCTCTTTTAACCACTTTGAATGGTCCCGTGTAAGGACATTGCAGAGAGGTGAGCTGTGTGGGCACTCTGATATAGACATGAGTACATGTATCCAAATTTTTGGGCATGTTTACGGCATATTTTGTATTATTATGTTTAATATGCGTAGGCCGGAAGAAAAGAGGTTCCGAAAGGTTCGTAGAAGTTACGAAAATGTCTCCAGGGAGTGGTACGTCAATTCCGTAAACTTTTTGGAAAGGCGTAGTTTCGGTCGCCGGGTCTACTGCCGTACGCATGGCGAGTAGAACTTTGGGAAGTGCGTCGAGCCAATTTTCGTTTTGTGCTTTGAGAGCCTCTTTCAAAGATCTATTTCTGCGTTCTACCATTCCGTTTGTTGATGGTTTGTATGGTAACGTGTGAGTATGTTTTACTCCGAGACGTTCCATAATGGAATTGAACAGATCTGATTCCAATTGAGTGCCCTGATCACTTGTGATGTATTTAGGTACGCCCTTTGAAGCTACCCAAATATTGATAAAGGCGTTTGTGATTGTGGTTGTTTCGATGTTGTTAAGAGGGACTGCCTCTAGCCAACCCGTTGCTCTATCAACCATCATTAAAATGTAACGTTTCCCTCCTTTAGCTAAAGGTAAGGGTCCGGTAATATCAACGTGTACGTGTGAAAATTTGTTTGCCGTTTCAAATTCGGAGTAAGGGAGCTTCACGGAGCGCGTGATTTTTGCTCGTTGGCAAGTTTCGCATGCTCGGACCCAGTTGGAGACATCTGCACGGAGTCCGTGCCAAAAATATCTTTGTTTAACTTTATACACTGTAGAGTGTATACCTGGGTGTCCCAAATTGTGAATTTGGCTTATTATTTCTTCCCTTATTTCGTTTGGAATATAAGGTCTAGGGTGTCCTAGGTCTAGGTTACACCAAATTTCTCCTTGAGTGAATTCAACTCGTGTGAGTTTCAATTTGTCCTCCGCGGTAGGGGGAGAACGAATTTGTGAATTTGAAATGTGCAGTAGAAGATTGCATTCTATTGCAGCCGTAATTTTTGAAATTTCGGCTATGGGTGGACCCTCGTCCGTCTGGGTTGAAATCGATTTCGTTTGAATTTCAACCGGATCGAAGGGTCTGGAGAGTGCGTCGGCGACGACGTTGCTCTCTCCGGAAATATGACGAATGTCACTCGTCATTTGAGAGATGTATGTTAGCCATCTTAATCTCATTTTAGAAAAATGTGCATTTTTCTTAAGCATCGTGCCTAGCAGAGGCTTGTGATCCGAACAAATATGGAAAGATCTGCCGTCCAAGTCATTGTGCCAGTGAATGCACGCTTGGTAAACGGCGAACATTTCTTTGTCGAACGATGCTTTGTTCTTCCATTGTTCTGGAATTTCTTTACTGAAAAATCCCAATGGTTGGTACGATTTCGAGCCATGTTTGTCTGTAATTTCTTGTTCTAGTGCCGCTCCGATGTGTGTGTCGGATGCGTCACAGACTAATCTCCACTCTGCCGTAGGGTGTGGGTGAGCAATGTTATGCAATGTTGCTTTGATCATTGCTTGTTTTAAGCTGTTGAAAGCTTTTTCTCTCTCTGATGTCCATTCGATAGGTGTTCTGTCATTTTTTTTGTTTGACTGAATGGAGTCATACAGAGGTTGTGCGGTGTGAGCGAATTTGCTTGAGCATGCTCGGTAGAAACCACACATACCTAGGAATCTGCGTAGACTTCGTACGTCTACTGGCCTAGGAAATTGTTCTATGGCTTCTATTTTATCTCGTTTAGGAATTATCCCTTCCTTCGAGATAGTGAAACCTAGGAAATCGACGGTAGGTTTTGAAAAAATGCATTTATCAAAACCTACTCGAAGTCCGTGTTCCCCTAGTTTGTCAAAAATTTGTCTGAGGTGGTTCATGTGCTCGTTATAATTTTTAGAAGCCACCAGGATGTCATCTAGGTATACAAATGCGAAATCAAATTTTCGCATGATGCTGTCCATGTATCTTTGCCATGTTTGAGCCGCTCCGGCCAAACCCATGCTCATTTTCTTAAACTCATAAAGACCGAAAGGTGTAATAATTGCAGTTTTATGAGCGTCATCTGGGTGCATCGGAATATGATAATACGCTGATTTTAAATCTATTGTCGAATAGATTTGCGTATCATGTAAATTCGCTTGGAAAGAGCGAATGTGAGGAGGAGGGTAGGCGTCTTTCTTCGTTTTCGCGTTGAGGAAACGGTAGTCGCCGGTGATTCTCCATGACCCGTCTTTTTTTGGCACACAGTGTAACGGGGATGCCCATTCGGAATCCGATGGTGCAATTATGCCTTCTGAAAGCATTTTGTCAAAAGTACTTTTGACTTGAGCCCGTTTTTCGCCCGCCATGGGTCTTGCTCGGAAGTGTACTGGTGTTCCTTCCGTGGTTATACGGTGGTAAACCCCGTTGTTTTTCCATTTACCTTGAATTTTGCTCATTTTATCATTGTATTTGTCAATGATAGAGCGAATGTTTTCGTCCTTCGTGATTTGCCCGTCCTCTGGTTGAGGGGTATTGTCACGATGAGGGATAGTAGCTGCTATTTGTTCGTCAGTGAACTTTTTGTTCATGACTGCAGCTATTTTTTGATCGGCATAGCTCTTTATTTTATCTTTATAAATGTACTTGTGTTTGACCCGTATTCCGATATCCCAAGACTCTAGGAATGGAATACCTAGGATCGCTAGATCAACTTTCGTGATCATAAAATCGGTGGTCATGTCCCCGAGGCCGATGTTAATTGTTGTGTCAGCTCGCCCTAGTGTGTCTATAGGGGCTCCGTTAGCTGCTGTGAGCTTAACGTTGGACTTAAGAATTTTCAAGCCCAATTTTTTTGTGACATTGTGGGGCAGAATGTTCACTTCTGCTCCCGTGTCAATGAGAAATTCAGTGCCATTTAGTTTGCACTTGAAAAAGAGCCTTTTATACTCAGTAGACTGCCGGCGTATAGGCTCAGATACACTGGCAGTTATTCGTTTTCCGAACTCTCTGTGTCGGAGGTTGGAACGGTACTTTCTTGTACCGATCGCTGAGTATTTTCGGTAGAAACCCGGGTTTTAGGCTGGCTTATAGTCGCAGCCTTTCTGCTAGTTTTGGAAGCAGTGTTCGTCTTCCAAGTGCAGTGTTCTGGGTCTGCACATTTGCGAGTTTCGTTACCGAAACGTGCGTGGTTTCGACAGACATAGGCTGTCGGTTTGTGAGGCTTACTCTCCACTGGTTGGGGTTTGAACTCAGCTTGTTTCGAGAGGGCCTTTTTGAAACCAGTATTTATGGGTTTCGGAGTAGATTCTACTCCTCGTATGTTCAGAGAAGTATTCTCTGTTCTGTACGCGTGTAGCGTATCAGCTAGGTCGAGCCGGGAGGTCGTGGTAGGCTGAGCTGCGACCATACCTCGTGCTTCGATGGGAAGAGTCTCGATCCACTTTTGAGTGATCAGAGCTTCCGAAAAGTACCCAACAGCTTTCGAGTACATTTCGTGGTACTTGGTGCTGGGTTTTTTGGCGAGAGATGCGGGGTCCTCGAGTGCGAGGAGCCTGTCCTGTAAGGACAACCCATATTCTCGCTGGAGGCGCTGTTTGGCCTCTTCGTAGGGTGCGTGGGATGCCGTGAGGTAAGCTGAGTCGATAGCTTCCCTCATTTCTTCTGGTACCCACTTGTATATAGCTGAGAAGCATTCGTTTTGCGTTCTCAGGTGTTTTCGCACGCAGTATTGATCGAACTCGGCGAGTGCACGATCGATATTCTTCTTTTGGAAGATTGGTTTTTGATAATCTCCCATCTCCTCTAAAAGTGCTTGAAAACCACCTTGTGTAGAGGGATGTTGCGTGAGATGTGGGGCGTAGAGGCCCGGCGGGGGTCGCACGCCCGCAGTGGTTCCCTGAAATCCACTAGCTTCATAAGAGGGAACGAAATGCTCCGTGTTGAGCCTGTTCAAAGGCGGGGTCACCATTTGTAGTGGATTTAGATATGTTTTACTTGGCGTAGGTAGGCCAAGTCGGACATTTATATTCCGGTTATGCGGGTTAGTCCCCGGGTCATTCCCGTGAGGAATGTGAGCGGATCCGCCAAGGTCAACTGGTTTGGCGGACTGAAATGGGAGATAGTTCGTGTCGCAGCCGCGTGGAGCGCTGGGCTCGCGTAGCAAGTGCTGGGTTCGATCAGTTTGGTACTGAGCCGTTTTGTAATATTCCGGCCTTAGATTTATATCTGAAAGGGGAATATGTTGAGCTTGGTTGAGGTACTGAAAAGTATCCTTCGCTTTTTGTGCATTTGGAGTGTATTTGACACTCGGATCGGCCGGGTAGGCCTGCGTCGAATATCGTGGGTATTCGGACAGCTTGGTCGAATCGTAATGATCGGCTTCAGAGCGAGTCTGAAAGGTATCCTCGATCTTTTGTATAGGCGAGGCTTGATCGAACGTTTCTTTAACGAACACGTCGGGAGAGAAGGCGGTCCGGACGTGAGGACCGTGCCTTGCGCTGTCGCTGGGTTCAGCGGATTCGCCGTGTAGCCGGTAGGGAGCACTACGGGGGCTACTCGGCCCGGCTTCGCCGTCGTCTGCCTCCCCTTGCAAGGGGAAATAGGACGGCCGACGTTCCATCGAAATAACCGAGTTTTAACTCGTTTCGATGCCTCTATGTGTGAAAAATAGAGGGTTTGGGAGGTGGACTCGCTTGACAGAGCGTCTTTCCAATGCTCGTATGTCAGGGTCCTACCTCGTAGCCTTGATAAAGGCTTCCTTAGACGGTAAATTAGAGCGGATGAGCAGAGTAATTTACCGGCGTGCCCACAGCGGTCGGTTACGAGCTTAATGCTACGAAACCCGGGCGACACGGCTCGGAACGTCCCTCGGGCGTACGAGCTAAAGAGAATATCGATAGCTGTACCGGGTGGCGTCCTGACAGATGAACTACGTTGGGCAATGAGCAGGATGAATAATCACTGGACTCGTAGATGCCAATGCGAGATCTGTGTGGAGAGAAGGTCTGGCTTGTAGAAAGCAGTAGGAAGCCGTTCTTGAGATGAACTCGTAATGCAGAAGGTTCGTCAGCGTAGAGCGTGTAGAATTCTTCGTACTTCAGAGGTGTCGTCGTCGAGAGCGGAGAGTGGAATGAATTTCGGAGGGCACCCAGCGGGGTATTTATAGGGAGGTGGCCGCCTCCTGCCGCCTCCTGGTTGGTCCGCTTAATTTCATAAATTCGACTGTGCAATCTTATTGGTTCGCACATTGTTTTCTCAGTATCTGTGCGTAGGATAGCTGAGTTGGTCTTTCGAGGTGGTTTCCCTGCGTCCGTCGCTGTGACGGGGTCCCCGGGGGTGGCTGAACGACCTTGAGTTTTCCTGTTTGAGGTTTCTCATTCAAGGCGACTTGTTTCGAGATGTTTGTCGCATCTCTCTCGCCCAGTAAATGTTTGGGGAGGTCGCCTTGTGTGTGATTCGTTAATATTTCACTTTTGAGAGAGAATTTAGTATTTTCTCTCTGGTGAAATATTTTGTTTGACGGAGTTATAACTCGACGTCTTGTAAATATTTTTGTGTTGTGTCTACCTCTTTTTGGTAGCCCTGAAAAGGGCTGTTGACAAGAGGGGGTGGATTTCACCACAACTATATAAATGCAAGAACAATCAATCAAGATAATCAGATGAACGCAAGAACTCAAATCTGGTCGCCTAGGGGTTTGCTGATCGATTCCGCAATGAATGTGTTAACTGTTAGGAGCCACCACAATATCATCTACGTAGTAAAAAAGAATTGTAATTTTGGCACTGAATTTCCAAATGAACCAAATCGGTGCGGTTGAATTCCCTTCTTTTAACCACTTTTTGAAATGGAACAAACTATACCTACTCTATGAGATAGGTACATCAAAAAATTCAAATTTTCGAACACATTCAATGTGGATTCCCAATGGTAAATGATCCCACCAGGCAGAGAACGAGGTTTTTAAGAAGTTTCAAAAGTAATCAAATTTAACTAAAATATATTATATTTAGCCTTGGTTTGTATTTTTTTTTATTTATTAAATAATTGATTAGTAATTTATTTTTTGTTTTTGGCTAAATTTGGCCCATTCTGCTGCGTATTATACGTTTTTTGCCTGGAAAGAATTTTTATTTCAACTTTAAGTATGAAAAATCCGTTTCAAAGTCAAAAAACAACTTTTTTATTGGTTTTAAAAATTTTCTACTTAATCATTTGAGACAAATCTGTTAATAGTTCAGCACCATTTCAGCATTAAACTCATGTGCTACTCCAGAAGAAGCTCTTCAAACGCCCTGTTCTACTATTTGGTTGAGCATTTGCTCAGTATCCCATCTTTCAAGAAGTGAATAATAACTAAAGTGCAGTGAACATAATGTAGGTAGATTTAGTATTTTTATATATTAGAATAAAATGAAATTTAATATAATTGAACAAGTAGAATAATGAACTCCAGGATCATAAGAAGCACCACTTGTTGGAGTCGGAGAGGTCGCTTCCCATACTTGGATGTTTTCAAAAACATCGGTGTTCTAAGAATTTGCTGAAGTTATGCCATGTGGTCGTATCCTTGGTAACAAAAAACAAAAAAATAGGTTTCCAAAGGTACCTAGGCATCATCCATCAAAATTGACATGGCTTTAATTATTCTGCTTACTAACAATATTCTGTTGCACAATATCATAATTATAAAAGTAACGTGGAACCCTGGAATTATCTCTTAGGGATAATTGAAAGTGATAGTACTGAGATTATAGCCATTATTTCTGCAAGAAGAAATTTTATACTGAATTTCAAAGAATTTTGTAGAATTTTTAAATTTGATTCCTTATATCTTGAGTGAACCTGGTAAAAAAATTAACCACATTCCACTGGCAAACAGAGAAGTTATTTTGTCTTACCCAGGTTTATTAACCCTTTGCTGCCCGCCAACGTGATATATCAGGCGCCTGTACTGTGCCTAGCTGCCCGCCAACGTGATAAATGGAGCAGCTTGTCCTTTCCGTAGCTCTCGCTGCCGATAGTTTTAGGACGGTCACCCCCCCCCCCCCCTCTCGATCTATGAGTGTGGATTTAGGCCCCCATTGCACCACGTGGCGCCTAAGTTCATTACATGGTAGCAGAGCGTGGTTAGGATTATGCATGGCTGACGCCTAGTAATCCGATCCTCTATTTTTGGGGCGTTAATGTTTCAGAAGAAACATGGCCCAGGTTTCCAGAAGGAATACCCATTATACGCCCTTGGATACATAAATACTTTCATTGGTTCTTGATTATTAATTTCTCAATTTATCCCCTCATGTTATTTCTATTTAACATACTTTATTTTCAAGGGCATTGTTCCCAAACCCAGGGCATCGTTCCCCATTTTATTAAGTCCCCATAGTGAGCACCTTCTACTGTAAGTCTCCAGAGTTGAGCAAGTTAATTGCCCAGGGCATAGTTCCCATTTTCGTAAGTCCCCAAAGTGGGCAGCTCCCTACTTAAGAGATTTCAACTTGAGCCTCCTGGTTGAGCAAGTTGTATTATTCCCGATTGTTCCAATCTTTGATTGGGGGTAAACTACCTAATGAATACTTCATATGAAGATTCATTGACAATCCATCCTTCATTGACAATCCATCCTGTTTTAATTTCACCTTTTTATCCTCAATCGCCAATGCAGCTATTTATTAGTGAGCATCAGTTCTCAACCAGTAAACTATTCTTCAAGCTCTTCAATCAAGTATGTTTTTTAAGGGGGGCAGTGTGACAGTTCCCGCGAGATCCAAGGGAATACGCTGCCGTCGCTCCGTTGTTTCCCAACGGGCGTCAGGTGCTAATTCCTGTGTTTTCGAAAGCCTGCGTTTGGCTATAGTAAGGGGCGCGTAAGTTCATTACAAAAGTTAACGCGACCTCGATGATAATCTGCGTAGAAGCCGAAATTCTAAGAATGTACAAGGAGTGCCAAGCCAAAGAATACAACTCTAAACTCCTTTGGAAAGAAGTACACCACGGTATTGAAGGGAACGAAACCGTGGATGCTGTAGCAAAATGGTCACTTCAGAAAGCTACACTACAACAGACAGAGATTTCTCACTCTGCCCAGTAAAGGACGTATATAAGATGTTTAAAGTAGAAGAAGAGACGAAACTTGCAGAAAGTATAATGATAACCATCCAGCCGGGGATAACTATAAAGCAATGTTTCCAGCAGTAAAGCCAAGACCATGAATCGATAACATAAGAAATATGCCCCGTAACTTCTACAAAACCATTTCACGTCTTCGAACTGGACACTGCTTGACCCGATCGTATATATGTTCCCGGAAAGTTTAAAATCAGGCATTGTGTACAATGCCTAGTCGTTGTATACAATACCTGAATGGAGCAGGCAATGTGTAAA
The DNA here is from genome assembly GCA_030762985.1 of Adelphocoris suturalis. Taxonomy (NCBI): domain Eukaryota; kingdom Metazoa; phylum Arthropoda; class Insecta; order Hemiptera; family Miridae; genus Adelphocoris; species Adelphocoris suturalis. The sequence goes on from CM061049.1 coordinate 55,042,468, forward strand.
ATAATTCTCATTTTATACTTTACCTAGGCATTGTATAGAATGCCTGATCGTGCACTAGGCAAAGTGTCCTTCTGATCAATCCTTACCTGGTCTGGGCACCTTTGTTGGAGATATAGGTCAGAATGATGTGTATAGTTTGGTGGTCTGGATGATCGCAAGCTCGCATCTCAAAAATACATAACATCAAGTAGTCAATCCCTTAGTAAAAATTCAGATTTGTTGGACATATAGGTCAGAATGATGAGTAAGTATTTATACTTAAATCAATGGTAGGCATTATATAGACTGCCTAGGCATTGTGTACATTGCCTAGCCATTGTGTCAAAAGAGAGTTAAAAATGGAGGAATTTCATACTTTGCCTAAAAAGTTCAGGCATTGTATAGAACGACTAGTCATTGTATGGCCCATATTCTTGTGACGTCTCGCCTGGAGTAGGTTCGCGTTTCAGTCGAAGTCAGCCATGACTGCCCTACGTCAATGAATCGCTACTCAACCAACCTATTTCTCACAAACGTTTGCCGTCTCACTTCAACATAATTCGTAGTTATAAGGCCATTTTTCTACAGTTTTGTTTTGAAAAAGTATAATATTGTAGCAGTACAAAGTTTCAATTCGATTAAATGTCATAATAATCGTGTGCCTGCCAGTGCAATAATTGATTGTAGATTGCTGTCAATGATACCAATCTAACGTGAACGAGTTTCTATTTGGACTAGGAGTCTACTAACTGTTGTAGTAAATCAATGTCAGAAAACTTAAGAACTTCATTCGTTTAGGCTTTGAGATTAACTATTAACCCGAAAAATAGTGAAGAAAAGATTATTAAAAATTCCTCAGGTGTCTGTACTGTCGTGTAGGTACCTAGCCATTGCTCAGGTAACTTTATCAGCATTTTATTTTAAGTACTATGCTTAACTGAGGAAGCTTTACTTGTTGTATTGAATGAATAAAAGGAAAAATTTGATAGTTTGTCAAAGTAAACAACGCAGGTTGTTGCTACACCAAGAAACGAAACTACTTAGGTAGGTAAGTACGTCCTGCTAGATTTGCTGTTGGTTTAAAGTGCCTAAACAAAGTAGGTAGGCCGTTGCTTTGCCAACGAATACAACCGCTGATTAGCAAGTTTGTCAAATATCGAATCAGGGAATATGCAACATGAATTAAAAACCAGCTGCAAAGAAAAAAACCTTGAAATGCATTCTTCTGAAGGTAAGGTTTCATAAAGACGGCATCGGCAGTGCAGTTATTGCGCGAGTTTTGCAGTTACGCAAATTTTAGGGACAAAAAAGGTAATTAGGTACCTACTTTCGTTTTTATCAATGAAGTACATGAACAAGTAAAAATATACGGAAAATATATAGGTATACCTTCCCTCTAGGAACTTACCTTCCCACATGTGATACTTACTATTCCCGCCTAACAGAGCTCTCATAACACATCCTTTCACAAGAACACTTTCACAGTATTCTAAAGATTTTTAGTTTCAATTGATTCAAAGAACAGTTCTAAAACTCGATAGGTACTCAATCCACAACATCTTCGCGGCTGATGTCTGGATCATCTAGAACACTTGTATGTCAACTCCCCATCACAAGTTTCACATGGATCTCTACCCCAGAGATTAAATCTTGTGTTCGTAGCGTTTGAGGTCATCACCTGATAATAACTTGATGTAATTTCCATACAATTTATCACCTTGCATATTACAAATAATGAAAATATTGACTAGGAACTAGGTAAGACTATGTTATACAGTTGTCTAGCTGAGGGCAACAAATGGCGAGTTTTCGCATAGTTTACTCGTCACCATGACAACAAGGTGAAATAACTTCGACTTCGCCTTGCCTCGATGTAAGGATGCGCTAGTGTCCAAGTCTGGAGAATATCACCCATACAAGCCTGGATTTCATACTTTGCCGGTAACATATACACCGTATTATTCCAACTGAATCGCCCGCCTGCCAGGGTTGCTTAGAAGAGGACGAGACGGCAGAATATCATCTGTGTCCTGTGAATATCCCTGATCGGGAAGAACTGTTGAAAAGTTTAAAAGAGAAGCTGCACGACATTTTCAATCTTGCTCATTTAATATAAGTAATAATATTAAAATATATAAAGACATAGACTTATTTTTGAATAATATTAATAGAAATCTGTAGAAGAACAATTTATTTGAGTTATATGTATGTTATTTAAGACATTGTAAACAAACTATTTAAGATATGGCAATTATGTATAAAAGTTATGGCTGTATGATCAATTTCGAAGCCAAATAAAAATTAAAAAAATAAAAAAACTGTGGATTCCGTTGAAAGGAATCTAGATGTGCCGCTTATATTCGAACTTCCAAGCACCATAGTTCTCGAATATTTACTATCGATCTATCGTCCTCTCGAATCAAAAATCGATTTCATTGATTTTTTTGCGTGTAGGCTGTTGGGGCTTTATCAATGAACATTATCATTATCACTCTTTATTGTGATAAATTATACTTCACGAAGCCTTTTTTTCAACATTCGTTTCGTGATTAGTTTCAACCTAAGAGATATTTTATCTTATTTTCTTTTCGGAAAAACTACTTTTTGGCTTCCGCTATGTCGCTAGCTCAGAAGTTGGAGACTCTTTTGGAAACCAAACCCCCGAACTACGAGGCGTTTTTGCAGGAGATCGAAGGGACCGATGATTACTGGGGGCCCACTTTCAGGTAAAAGAAAGTCTAATTTAGATTCTATAATTTTCTACTTTAGGCCATTTGTTGACAAAATATCCAGAGGTTTATAGACAAAATAGGTATCGAATGAACAACAAGTAGCTTCCACCGAGGTTGGTGGTTCTTATGAATGTATATAGATTTGTTAGTAGCTACTACGATATTGTATTTGAATAAGACGTTATTCTCATATAAGATCCATACCTAAATTCATGCGGAATATAACTATTTCGGTTTCTGTAGCCAATCATTCAGAACATGAGTGATCAAATAGCACAAATAGTACCTACCTCGCGAATTGGACCCATTATTAGTGATCTCAATAACTATTTACCGATTTGTAGTTGAAATCAGTTGGGATAACGTAAATTTGAAGGGAAACATAGTGAAGTCGTGACATTGAGAAGGAACGAGTGCCTCTGACCAGAGGCGGAGAAGGAATGAGCTCTTGACAGGCTGAATACGCAGGGCCGTCATGTATTGATTAACTCCGCAGGAAGCTTGTAATCATAAGGAATTCTCGGAGGTTGGAGCTGGCCCCTTTTTATCTAGTTTATTTCTAGTCTTACACCCGATAACATTTCGACCTCCTCACCCTGAGCTCATGTTTGTGATGTGTTTCGTACGTTTCCATTTTTTTCCTGGTAGGGAATGTAGGTACGATATTACGGAAATTGAGCCTGTTAGGTAGGCGACGTCTTCCGAAATTTGACGTCTTGACATCGTTGGACTTATAATTTGATCTTTGCCTTCCTCAGATCTTTCTTTGATACCTACTGACGTCTACATGCTGTGAGATTCTTTTCAAGATATTTGAAACAATTAACCCTGCAACGCCCATAAGGTCCCCTGAGCAAATTTCGTATTCCTCTCTTCATTTCTGGCTGATAGGACCCTAAACATATGAAAAATAGCTCTAACAATATAATTCCTCAAATCCATCAAAATTTATCTGACTATCACCTGTAGGTGACTCTGGGCACCAGCGCAACCAATTTTTTTAAATAGATTTTTCAACAATGAATGAAATGTAAGTAGGTACATTTTTAGCATAGTTTGTGCATAAATTTTCCTATGTTTCAGTTCATCGGTCATAAACTCCTTTTGACTAAATTCTTGCTAAAACATATTAACTTCACGATTTTTAGCCGTCTTCTGCCATTTCAAGCTATTTTTTGACTAATTTTTTTTAATTTGTCCAATTTAATGTGCTCAAAAAGTGATGCCCAACAGACTCATCCTTTCTTTTGGAATTCTTGATTTTATTGGCGCAAGAACGGAATTTTTATCTCAATCCTAAGGAGAGTTATCGTCTGGAATGGCACACATGGATATACATATGAAAAAGCGCTAACGTCAGCAATTGTTTCAGAATGCCTCAAAACGGACTTCCTTGAAGAAAATTCTAAGAAAATTTGATTTTAAAATTTTTTGAGTCATTGATAAAGCTTCATTTTCTACGAAAATTCGCTAGCAAACAAAAGCACTAATTTCAGCCCGAAATAAGAATGCCAGTTGAGTAGAAAATATCAATCCCAGACAGGAGTTGGTGTCACGCCCTGAGTCACCTTCAGGTGATACTCAAAGTTTGTTTGATCACAGCATGACACAGAATGAACGAATGTTTTTAAAACTACTTTGTTTGACTGAACACACATATTAATAGATAGAAATTATAGTATTTCAAGGGTTATTTACCGAATTTATGGCATTTTTTCGCCAAACAAGTCAGTCAGACTGCCCAGGTCTCGAAAACGCCGAAGTTCTATCCAGGTTATAGCAACAAAGGCTGTGTTGCAAACGAGATCTAATGGATTACCAACGTACCATAAGGTCCAACTAAAGTCATCATAGTGCTCAAAAGTCACTGATTTGTTTCAGAGGTGTTTTGGTGGCCCCTCAAAGTAGTATGTCACCTGTAGGTGACTCTGATCGCTCCTGGGTTAAAAACGTCCTCATCTGATTATTTATTATTCCTGTCGCCCTGTATATGTAATTGACTTATTTCTCGTTTGATTATACCAACCTGTTACAGAATCGTTCTGGCTTAAGCTTTCAAAGTTCACCCTACTTGACAATTTACTCTTCATGGAAGTTAGTTGTAGGAATAGAGTTTTACCACGACAAACTAGGTACTCTTACAAATGAAAAAATACGACTAAACTAGGGTGAAACTAGCATTTCAACATTTGCTATTTCAGTCATTTAGCTACATTTGCTAGAGTCATTGATTAATGACTCAAAATCTTCATTGGGTATTTTGAAAATGCAGGTCGTTCAATGGTCCAGATTTGGCTCATTGGACAAATCTTTACCCCTGTCTTTTAGATTTTTATGACGACTCCTCTCACAGCAACTAGGTATCATAAATATTATTTTTACAAAGTGAGGAAGGCCAGTCATAGCTTTTACATAACCTAGAGAAATCTTCTGTGACTTGTAAAACACCTTCTCGTTCATTTCCATCATTCCTGTCTACCATAATAAGTGGTCAAGTGCAGTGCGGTAGTGTTTTTGATAAACCAGGCGGTTGAGTGATATTGGAAAGTACTGAAAAATTTTACATTCACTCTATAATTATGAAGAGATCCGTGACTTTGGACTCGCAGAAGTGTTATGCGTTGCAGACCAAACACGAGCACTTTATAAACGAGTTAGAGTCTACGGATACTAGCAGCGTGGCCCTTGTCATCAGGTACGGATCTTAGATTTCTAATCAATCTCCCAATAAAACCGAAAATGTGAAAAATACAAAATTAGCTATAAAATTGCTTACGTAATATCAATGTTCATAGTATTAACAATAAGTTGTCATTCAATAAATTTTTTAAACATAATATTCATCTACTTACCGTAAATTTATCCCAGCAATGGGGTAATCATGTATAAACTACAAAATTCTTGGTTCTTAGATAACCAATAAGTAAATAAACATAGGGTTGTTCGCAGTGCTGGTTGGAAACGGTTGCCAACCATAGGCGACCAGGTTTGTGATTGATTTAGTGCGCATGCGTAACCACCACCTACTTTCAAACCGTTTGTAACCAAATCTGCACTGCCATTCCCAGTGCACGGAGCCATTCCCATAGCTTAACTTTCTAGAAAAATTCGCTAAACGTTTTTAAATTTTATTAACCCGTCAGTTCCTAAATGAAAACTACCATAAAAATTTGAAATTTTCTGATGAATTCTTATTATTGGACATCTAATTGAGTGGGGAAAAAAAGCATACCATTTATATCACGCTCCAAGTACTAGTAGTGGTACTTTACCCTGGAGGGTGCATTAGGCATTGGAACAACAAGAAATAAGGTGTTTGGTGAAAACATGAAAACATTGACAGTATGTCTCATTTTCTTTTGGCGTGCTCTTCTTTAGCTGCCATGCATTCTGACAAGCAGCATTAAGTCCAAACAGGAAGAAAGCGTACCACCATTTCCATTCCTTCAGAGAGCATCTAAGAGATTCAACATTCTCATCAACCGGTCGACTCCTCCCAAATATCGATTGTACATCATAACAACATTCGGGCAATCAACGGAAATCCTCTTCTTCACCTTGTCAACAGTCCCAATCCTATCAACTTTACTAATAGGACTTATCCCATGACAGCTGGAAACCATGGTTACAATATTTTTGTAATTCCATCTCACAATGCAGAGGTCTCTGGTAGTCTGGACGGTAGAGGATCCTCTTGCTTTCTTCTTCATTTCGGTTATTGAGGTAAGGGGACAGACAGCCTTCCACTTGGTTGTCCCGAATTTAAATTTAAAAAAAAAAAAAATGGACAGATGGGCTGATACGACACGACCAGTCCAAGTGAGATCATACAGATATAGATAGTTACTGACACAAGCACTACAAACATGTACCTACCACCAAAGCCCAAAGTTGTTCTCAATCCTAAGGCACCCTACAGGGTGCACCGAAGTTGTATTTATGATTGGGAGGCCAATTTTGCTCAGTTCTCTGATATTTTTTGTTAGGGTTTCTCAGAAATAACTAGAAAAACAAAATCTGGAATGAAATATCGGTTAATTAACCGTTTTTTAGGCATGGTGAACGAAAATGAGAAGGCAGGTCACACAGACCCAAAAATCGCGGAGGTTGGCCACTTTGAACTGACTTATCAAGATAACAGGTGGATCTTATCAACTTCCTTTTGATCAAGTTACTTTGTCGTATCTTCAAAACCCTCTAGGACCCCTAGGATCGTTAGAGGGCAACATGTTTGAATTTCAGGGGCCAAAAAAGAGGTGCACCCTGTAGGGTGCATTAGGAACTGGCGGGTTAATATTGTGCTAAAAACCGATAAAAACTGCAAATAATTGTATCAATTGAATTTGTTTTTCATAGCGCATTGCAAACACATACCATTGTAAAGAAGGTGTTTTTGATGCATAAAATTCATAGTATCTGTGCACACTAATTACTCAAATTTCAAAATAATTCAAAGTACGATATCTCACGAAAATTCGCTCATACAATCATGCTAAATGGTTTTTTGTTTTTAAGCAAATTTTAAAATTAATATTTTCAAATTATTTTTAGAAGGAGATCCGTTTTATGGCATTTCAAAGGGATTCTAGTTTTTATCGATCTTGGTGATTAATGATTATATATCCGTCGTCGCACACTGTAACTTTTGCAATTCTTTTGGTTTATTTTCATTCGGGGTATGAAAAGATTTACGTTCTGAAACCTCTATTTTTGCGTTAACAATATTGTCGCTCACAAATATTGCTCTTAAGTATATCTAAAAAATGGATAAAAATAAAAAGTTGAATAATCATGAAAATCGCTTATAAGACCGTGCTGCATGTCTGAAACTTCTGTTGAGTTGATAAATTGATGTTATAAATTGTTAAAATAACTAAGAAAATAATAGGCACGATGTTTCGAGTGTTGAATCTTCGAGATTTCCTCCTCTTTGTTATTAATTCTCATGTTTGTGTGGTGAAAATGTTTGTTTCTAGAACGATTTACGATGGCGACGAGGATCAAAAGTTCATGGAACAGCTGGACTCTCGCATTAAGGCTCATGATAGAGAGATCGAGAGGATGTGCAACTACCATTACCAAGGATTCATCGATTCTATCAGGGAACTCCTCAAAGTCCGGAAACAGTCCAAAGATCTTAACGTTAGTTGTGACAATTACTCTTCTATCTACATTATAAATAACAATGGCGTCATCAAACCTTTGGCATCTATGTCGCAAAAATAACGGGACGTGGTTATATAGATACCTACTTAGCAGAGTGAATATATCTATTGTGAGTAGAAAATGCGAACTAGGGGTATGTCCAACTAATCCGAATTTTTACTAAGGGATTGTCTACTTGATGTTTTGTAATTTTGAGATGCGAGCTTGCCAGCATCCAGATCACCAAACTATATACAATTTTCAAGTAACTTTACAGATGCTTATCTGAATAACAATTCAATAATAAAATTGGCAACTTCTGTGCTGGAATTTCTCATTTTCGATCTGAGAATCTGATTCTGTGCCGACTGCGAGCTCGAAACTCCGAATGGCTAGGAAAATGAGCCCGATAGAAAAGGAATGAATTGATGTCATAGGTGGACGACTCTGAGCCCCCCCCCCCCCCCCCCCCCCGAATTGTATTACTGTATTTTTGTCAATGGTTACTGATTTTATTTTTATTTTGTCAATTTTTATGGTTTTTTCTGTATTCAGAGCTAGGCAGGAACTTGTTCCTATTCTGAATAAACCGTTTTATTATTATTATTATTATTACACGTGTCACATACATTCAGAAGACTGACGAGTAACCGACAATATAATAATTGCTATCCATCATTTAGAAACCACTAAAGGTTCACCACTAACGATTTCAACCGTATAGCCCAATTTTGTTAGAAGATCATACGAAGGTTTACATTTATACGCGTATCTGAATGTGTGTACCTAATTAAACGACAAATAGCTGGAAATGATTAATTAGGTATTGGTTCTTTTGGTTCACTGAGACTCACAGTCAGGAAGAATGAAGTGAGAATAAATACTGCGATAAGAAAAGTAAAATAAACAATACTAATTAGAGATGGTATTTCAAGAACTTTTATAAAATCCTATTTATGTAGGTTACATACTAGATAGGCAGAAAACGAATAAATAAGTAGTCGATAACTTGGAATTTTTGTAACAAAACCACGATGTTAGAGAGTTTTGGGTGACCACTAACGTGCCCTTAACGTCACCCTAACGTACCCAAGAGTACGTGACCTTGAGGGGACGTTAGCAACGTTGTATGTTAGAATGGCTCATTTAACGTCACCTGTTTGGGGATCTTAATGTACACGACACCAGCCTAACCCTCCTGTAAATGTAACACTACTGGGCACCTCTTAATTATTCGAATGCTGGTGAAGTAAATAATAGTTTTTCTTCAAATTCCCCATCAGTACCAACTAATTATGTTGATGTAGCGGGTAGGTTTTTTGAACACCCCTCAAACTTGGTTATTTTTCGTTTTAAGTCGCTTAGAAACCGAATGTGCAGATGCTCGATCAGAAAAAATCCGTTCTTTTGCGCACAGGCTCTATTCGGTCGATTAGAGCCTTGTTTATATTATTATTATTTCACATATTTTAAATGAAAAACCTGAATTTCAAGACTTCTTCTTCACACTATTATTCTTGATTTGCCTGATCCTTCAGCTGTTTTCTCGTGAACATTGCATGAAGTGCTGCCTCCACTGATGATTATCAGGTAGAATCCTGGTTCATTGTCATAGAGATAAATACTTGTTCATACTTGTTAATAATTTACCCAACCCAAAAACATGAACTTCGTAATGACTAATGAACTAAAAGTGCAACTAAATCGGAGTGTTCCACACTTGATGCTTACTATCTTTACGTTAAATCCATGCCCTGTTTACGGATTGAAAACTAAAAATGAGAAATTAGCCCGTATTTGTTCTGAAAATAACATGAAATTCGAATTCAGGATTGAAAATCGGCGTTTCATATCGAAATGAAGAAGTTGATTTGACAACCCGTTGACAAGACAGCTGTGGAGAAAATATTGCGTTGCCCAACCACCGTTAACTTAAGGCAACCGTTCTCCCGGTTCCATTTGGGTTAGCAACTTCATTTGCTCCCTCAAGACTACGGTTACGGGTGACGTTAATTTGAAGTCGCCAAAAACTCTCTATTAAGTCTAGATTCAAGATTGCTCACCTCCGACTAAAACTGAAAGAGCGAATGCACAACGGCAGATAATGTGTGTTCCTTCGTACTTATGAAATAATGTAACAAAAGTACAAATGTTTATGATATTGGACGTTTAGATAGGTTGCTTCCTTGTGTTGATTTCGGAAAGATAACACACCTAATATGTAGGTTGGAAGGTAGGTAGACCCTGAAGAAGTCACGGCTGAGTTTGTACAATAGCAACCTAGGATAAGATCCACAACTGAAAATGTGCTGTCCTGGGGAAACTGGACAGCTCGTTGAAAAACCAGACTGTCTGCACCAAAACCGGACACCAGGTAACCCTGTTTCTAGGTAGCAGTGGTTTTCAAAACTGACATCTCTATACGTAGTAATTTGTATTATAAAGCAATTTTCCATTCCAGGACGAAATCTTGCAAATCAATAAGGATTTAGAGGATTCGGCTCAACGGGTTATCGAGAAGACAGAGGAGCTGGTTAAAGCGAGGAAAGTCGAAAGCAACATAGCAGCTGCAATACAGAGTTTGAACCACTGTCTGCCTGTGCTTACTACATATTCAAAACTAGAGAAGCAAATGAAGGAGAAAAGGTAAGTAAAGCATGGCTTGAGTTTCTTGTTAGGTAGGTCGCCCCTAGGAAGTGGGTACTATATTTATTCTCGGGCGATTGAAAGGTTGGCCAATCTGACCCTCGCCAGTCACCGTAGTATGTAAAGTAGACCAACCAATAATTAGTGACAGCACTCTCCCCAATAAGTACGGACATCGTACATTAAACTGTTTATTACAATCGTCTTTATTTGCGAATAATCGTACATTAGGAATGGGCGTAGACAGGATTTAGCCAAGTGGGGGGCCCACCCTCAAGAGCTATTATATATAAAGTATGCGTGTGCATATCATAGCAAACAAAAGGTACAAAGTCTGAATTCCGAGAAATAATTTTCATGACATATCTTTATTTATATATTTTACATCATTTCATTATTATTATTTTTTTTTTTTTTTTTTTTTTTTTTTTAAAGCCACTGAGGCCGTAATGGCCTATTGTAGCTGGAGAAGGAGGCCGTACCTCCTCCCCATCCCAGACACTAGGTCTGCCCGATACCGACAGCCCTGCCAAACCAAGCACTATCTGCCTGGTTCCGGCACTCCTACCAGCCCTCAGGCACTGTCTGGGCCCGAGTGCTCCACCCTCGGTAAGTTACTGAGTCGCAGCCCCAGTCTGGCTTGGCGCCATATCGCCAATGCCAGCCACAGCTGGGAAGTCAATCCTTCCCCACCACGTTTTGGCAAAAGCGAGGAGAGTCTTAATCTCCCCCATCTTAATGTCTTGGGGATCAATGGAGGTTCTGCCCCAATTCAAGAAGCGATTTCTTGCCAACATAGGGCAATGGCAGACCACATGACTCGCCGTCTCGTCTTCTGCCCCACAGAAGCGGCAGAGAGTGGAGTCTGATTTGCCCATTTTATGGAGATGGTATCTAAGTGGGCAGTGCCCAGTTAAGAGCCCCACAACCATACGTATCTCCCTTCTCCCCAGGCTGAGCAGCTCCTTAGCTCTCTTCCTAGAGAAGTGAATAAATTGTTTCGCCTGCCTCAGGCCCTTGACCTGAAGCCAGTGGGCAGTCCTCTTCTTACTCTCCCATTTGGTGAGCTCTCCGAGGAGAAAACTCTCCGTAGTGGCCAGAACAGGTTCTGGGCCCACAGAGAGAGAAGCCGCTCCCTTCCTAGCAAGAGCGTCAGCTTGTTCATTCCCCTCCACCCCCTGGTGCCCTGGGCACCACAGCAAGGTAACCTCATTGTTCCTGGCAAGGGTCTTGAGGTTAGTCAAGCATTCCCACACCAGCTTCGACGAAATAGTGAAAGAAGCTAGTGCCTTCAAGGCTGCTTGACTATCTGATAAAATGTAGATTTTTGCTCCATTCACTTGACGACTCACCAGTCTGTCAGCGCAGGAGCTTATGGCATATATTTCTGCCTGGAAAATGGTGGCGACTGTTCCCAGAGATTCTGAAATCTCCGTTCGTGGGCCGAAGATACCCGATCCAGCCCCACCATTCATGACCGAGCCATCTGTATAGAACACTATAGCCCCACGTTCGAATTGGGGCCTCCCTTCTGACCAAATTGATCTATCATGAATGTAGACCTTGAAGGGGAGATCAAAGTTCCGTGTCTCCGCCATGTAATCAGAAACACTGAGCGCTGACTCATCCACTGCAACCTCCTTCAAGATGGCATGGTGAGTACGCCCAGATTCCCGCTTTAAAAAGCCATTCCTCCACAGCCTCACTCCCTGCAGGAAGGCAACCCTCCTCACATGGATGTGCAGGGGAGGAAGGTCCAGAAGGACCTCCAGTGCAGCTGTAGGACTCGTGTGCATGGAGCCTGTAACCCCAATGCACGCCATCCTTTGCAGCCTTGCTAGCTGACTCACAGCCGTTGCCTGGCTGACCTTTGTCCACCAGACAAGGGCCCCGTAGGTCAGCATCGGTCTGACCACTGTGGTATATAACCACATGGTCATCTTTGGGCTCAAGCCCCATGTCTTCCCTAACATGCGTCGGCCCGACGCCATAACAAAGATGGCCCTGTCCACGGCCCTCTTAATGTGAGGCGTCCAGGTTAGCTTCTGATCAAAGGTGACTCCCAGGTATCTGGCCCTGGTGCAAAAGGGAAGTTGCCTGCCTCCCAGACAGACCACCTGCATGTCAACCTTTCGTCTTCTGGTGAACGGAAGAAGGGTCACTTTATCAGGGTTCACATATAGCCCCTCCTCCGTGCACCATTGCTGTACGACATCCAACGCCATCTGCATACCTTCGCGGACTGTCTCCTCGAACTTGCCCCTGACAATGACCACAATGTCGTCAGCATATCCTACCACCTCAAAGCCCTTGTCTTTGAGTTTTTTTAGGAGGCTATCTACCACAAGTAGCCATAACAGAGGGGAGAGCACGCCGCCCTGCGGACATCCCCTACTTGGAATGGCGCTGACGATTGCTTCCCCTAGCTCCGAGGATACAACCCTGCCCTTCAGCATGGTGTGTATCCATTTGGTGATCTGCGGATCGACATCTCGATCCTCTGCTGCCTTAATGATGGAGTCATATGACGTATTGTCAAATGCTCCACCTATATCCATAAATCAGCAGAGAGCTACTTCTTTGGCCTCCAGACTCCTGTCAATCAACACTGTTAATTCATTCAGAGCAGTCTCAGTGGATTTCCCCCTCTGATACGCGTGTTGTGCAGCCTGGAGTGGTATCTGGGTTAATTGCTCTTCCCTGATCACAAGGTTCACAATCTTCTCCATGGTTTTCAATAGGAAGGACATGAGACTGATGGGGCGGTAGTCTTTTGCATGGCCCTGTCGGCCTGCTTTCGGAATAAAGACCACCCTGACCTTCCTCCACATCCTAGGAATGTGGTTCAGTGTATAACTGGCCCTAAAAATCTTAACCAGCACCGGCACGAGAGCCCCCCCTCCATGCTGTAGCATGGCTGGGATGATCCCATCCGGGCCCGGAGATTTATAGGGTTTAAATGTGCCAAGTGCCCATTTAACTCTATGGGGTGTAAATATCCTGCCAGAAGCTGCATACAAGGCTTTCCTTTCACGGCAGAAGTCATCAGTATGCTGATGTGGAAAGCTTTCACTGTGTATGCGTGCAGACCCAGGAAAGTGCACCCGTAGGAGCTCCTCCAGGGTCTCTTCCGAGCTTCCGGTATACCCCCCATCTGCCTTTTGTATGGTGCCCAGCTCAGCTGGTCTGTCCTTGGCAAGGATCCTCTGCACTTTGGACAGCACGGACAACTCCGTAATGTCCTGACAGAAGTTCCTCCAGGACAGTTTCCCGGCCTTTCTAAGGGCACAGCTGTAGGAGTTGGCCATAGCTTTATAGGCCTGCCATCTCCCATCCCGTTTTGCCCTGTTGAAAAGCCTTCTCGCTTCTCTGCGAAGGAAACCCAAGTCCCTGTTCCACCATGGAACAGACCTGTTCGTTTTGACAGTCTTGACTGGGCAGCTTAGCTCGTAGCTTCGCTGAATGGCTGCCCAAACGAGTTCATTAACTCGGTCAAGATCTCTTGTTGTCTGGATGTTAGTGTCCAGGTCCTCCAGCTCATCAGCTAGAAGAGTGTTGAACAGAGTCCAGTTAGTGTTCTTGGGACTCCGATATGTCTCAGTGAAGCAGGTCGGATGCTCCAGCCGGAAACCAATAATCCGATGGTCCGACAATGAAGCCTCTTCCGACACATGCCACCCTGTGACCCTATTTGCATAGAAACTACTCGCCACAGTGATATCCAAAATCTCACTCCTTGCCCGAGTAACAAAAGTAGGCTCATTGCCCCTATTCAAAACCGCGAGATTTTCAGCGGTCAGAAACTGGACAATGGACTCACCTCTTTTGTTGATGTCGTTGCATCCCCACAGCAGATGATGACCATTGGCGTCACATCCAATGATGAGATGCAGCCGTTGTCTCTGGCAGTGTGACACTAGCTGCCGCACCATCACCGGAGGGGGCTCGTCCTCATCCCCTGGAAAGTAGGCTGAGGCGACAACACATCTTCCTCCGTTGCTGTCCTCAAGCAGTATAGTTGTGAGGTCTCTGGAACAGAACTCAGGCATGGCCAAAAACTTGACTAGGCTGTTTACTAGGATGGCCGATCTTGGCCTATCCTTGCCACGGTGGAAAATTACCTTTCTGTTCTGTGCAGATAGTCCCATCACCTTGCCCTCAGTGGCCCACGGCTCCTGGATAAGGGCAATGTGGTGGTCTTCCGATGTGAACTTGTGGCTCAGGACCGCCGACGCGTCCCTTGCCCTGTGCAAGTTCACTTGAAGAAATTTTAGATGTGTATTATTCATTTTTTTTTCTGTGGTCCATTTTGTTCCCACAAGAAGCTAGGGAAATGAACAGTCCACCCGCGCAGAGCCCCGCATGCACAGGTAAGCCTAATTACACCCAGGGGGTCGGCCGGTACCCTGGGGCAACCGTTTGAGGTGCACTTTACCCTCTGCACCATGCAGACCATAGGCACGGCGTGGACACCTTTGTCTTGAGGGTTGGTGTCTGTACTTAGTTGCCAGTGCAATAGCTCACATTGCCCAGTATACTCCTAGGAGATACTATCGTGCAATAGGCAGTGTGAGCCGTGGCTTAAGCCCTCCCACCACTACAAGGTAACAGACAAGGGAGGGATTATTTCATTATACAACATAGGTACTACAAAACAGCAATGGACAATTTTTAAGACAGCATCAGTCTTTTGGGGTTGCTGGCAAATTGATCAACAACCTCTTCTACAATGGTTGCCTTCTTTGATTTTACCAAATCTCGGTGGAGGCTGAGCATACACAGACCATTCAGCCTATCCTCCCCCATTGTAGACCGTGTCCATGTTTTTACGCGCCTCAGGGTGCTGAAAGTTCTTTCCACCGAGCAGGTCGTGCACGGTAACGTTACCGCAATCATCAGGGCCTTTTTGATGGAATATAGAAGGGGTCCGCTTCCTTGATCAAGTCGATCATTTCCACATTCCGAAGTGCTGACAGTTTTTCAGTCTCATTCCAGTCTTCACCTTTGTCGTTCTTGTCCATTTTTTTCGCCCACTTATTGTGTTATTTTTGTGTTCCCGAAAGTCTAGGGGGGGGGGGGGGGGGGGGCACGGCTCCTCCCTGCCCCACCCTGTCTATGCCCTTATTCAATATAAATTTGAAGAAGTTGATATGCTACTTCATTCGCACATGTAGTTTACTCCACAATCCTAAGGCTTTATAATTTGTATTACCAGGTACTACCCAGCGTTAAAAACGTTGGAGCAGCTTGAACTTCTTTACCTCCCAAAAGTGGCAAACTACAGGTTCTCTCTTCAAATGCAACAAAATATTCCCAAGTAAGATTTTTAGTTTCTACTGTAGGCGATAAAATTTACATTCTAAGGTTTCTACTCCAGGAAAATTGGTGCATGAAGAAAGAAGAATAACAGTTTCTTTAGATGTCTCCAGTCTTCTTGATGCCGTTCTAGAAAATATTAATCTAGAATGAGTTCTAGATCATAATAGATGATTGGAGTAAAATTTTATCGATTCCGATTAATTTAAATTGTGTAGGTATCAGAAGTTTAATTCTAACTTCTCATCTCTAGTCATAGAAACCAATTCAAGCATCGTTTCATGATTACAGGTTGCGTCAAAGCATAAAAGACGCATCCATGACTGACTTGAAGGACTTTCTAGAGAACATTCGTAAAGTTTCTCCTAGGATTGGTGAGGTCGCAATGAAACACGTAAGTTTCATAACGGACTTGTGATTATGTTCAGTTTTATTCTTTATCTGAAAATTAAGGGGAGTAAAAGTATGTTTTATTCGTAGTCATTGTTAAGGGGCTTATTGAAATATTGTTACCTTAGCTCCGTGAATCTATTTCGCCTTACGTCATTCTAGATATAAATTTCGTCCAATACCTACCTAATAACTTTTTTTTTTAGCATGGAACATGCTTTAGCCTTGAGCTAATTGCCTAAAAACGTTACGCAGAAGTGTCACGAAACTTGGACTAACTAGCGAAAAACGTTACGCGAATGTGTCAGGAATTTTTTGACATTTTCATGTCTTTGCCCTGGCACATTGCACAAAAAACTGTCACGTAACGTAACGTAAATATTTTGACGATTTCTGCTTACAACCGAGTCGTTGCTAGGGAAATGGTACTTCGTCGTTTTTCATCCCAAAAAATTCGTTGACCATTCGTTCGAAAGCTCTCGATTTATCCAACCATATTATGTTTACTACTGCGAAGTGCGTGGCCAACAAGCTGAGTTATGAGCAAGGTTATTTGAATAATTGTGTACACTCAGGTGATCATTCTCAATAATTGATATTGTGAACATGATTGCCACCGCTTGTTAATTTCTGATGATTTCATTGAGCTGGTGTTTCGATGATTTGATTCATAGCAGGTGATCCAAATATTGCGAGAACGGTTTGATTTGTGAAGCGGTGGTTAAATCATTTTATTAGGTAATTTCTATGCTTTACACTCTAGGAAGCTGTAATTTCTTATGTAGCCTCTTTAGGACATTGACTTGACGATGCCCAGGGTCCGGATCAGATGAATGGCTTTTGAAGCTAATTTCTATGTTTTACACTCTAGGAAGCTGTAATTTCGTATGTAGTCTCTTTAGCACATTTATGTGACAAGGCCCAGGGTCCGGATCGGCTGAGTGGCTCTTAGAGCTTGCATACGAGTCTGCAGGGGGGTAGGTGATGTAGCCTGGCTCGAATTCAATGAAGTACCCACGGGTGTCGGAACAATGAGTCAACACGATCTCGAATTCAATTAAGTACCCACGGGTGGGCGGTTTCTCTTATGGCCCATTTAATTGATTTGTACGCCCCGCCGTGCGATGCACGGGTGAGATCTGCCTAGTAATAAATACAATAAGAAAACACACATGAAAATGTCCCAATGTGTTGCAGACTCGTATGCAAGCATTTCAAGCTGCTTTGTCTTTCTTATGATTTTCACGTACAACCAAGCCATTGCTGGGGAAATAAAACTTCTTTAGTGTTTATGGGACCAAAATCGTTCTCCATTTGTTGGAAAGCTCTCGATTTATCACGCATTTCTTTCGTACTTTTAACTTAGAGTAATAAATCAGCATTCCTCGATACTACAATGGCTTAGAGGTCATGAAATGTCGTGGTAAAATGAGAGCATTCCAAAAAGTGGCGAACGTTTTTTTACTGTCGGACGAAAATTTAGATTGACCGCCGTAGCTTAGACGTATCCAAGTCAAAATGAGGTGGATTTTAATAACATTTCGGCATTTTGTCTGCAATAAGTTTGAAAGTGAATACCCAGTCGAAATAGGTGAAATCCATTCATCCTCCTCAAGTTCCAGAACCTTGATGTATCCACCACCTATGTGATTGAGGTTTTACCCACCCCCTATCTAAGCTCTGAGGATGGTACACAAATATACCGAAACGTTGGCCTAGAAATATCGTGATATATTTTCTGCCTGAACCTCAAGACCCCAACAAATCTTATTACTATACTTTTCCGCCAATGATTGCTTTCGTTTAACGGCCATAACCCTCAAATTAATTATAGGGTAATAGACAAATTCACCCTAATTTCACCGGAAATTATGTGGCGTTGGTAATTTAAGGTTCTGAAATACCTTGTGCCGATAATATTTGGTATTTTCCAGGATACTCGGTACAATGCCGTTGGTATCTTGGCAAGGACTTGAACCGGCATTGTACTTATTCGCTTAACGACCCGATACCATTGTACAAGCTTTTACACGTGACCGTTACCGCTGACAATAGGTAACCCTACGCTCAAACGATCCGATCACAGTTCAGACAATTCAAACCTACGAATTTGACCCCGGAAAACCGATGGAACTAAAGGAATCTTACAGAAAAATAGGAAATTTTTTAGCTATTTTCTCCATTTTACCACTATTTTCTTTTGATTTTCACATACAATCAAGCCGTTGCTGGGGATATGAAACTTCTTTAGTTTTCACCGGATAAAAATCGTTCTCCACTCGTTGAAAAGCTCTCAATTTATCACGCATTTCTTTCGTACTTGTTCTTCTATCCATGTCGTAGTTTTATATTTATTCATGTTATAAATGGATATAGTAAACAATGTTTCTTGTTTTGTTGTCACTTGGTTGAGAAGTTAATCATGGTTATAGTAATTATAGACGCGCACCATAACAGAAAATTACCTACCGAGGTATTCTGTTCTAATTTCGATTAGTAAAACATTCATGTCGTAGTTTTAAATTTATTTACATTTAAGAATTAACGGGAAAAAAGCATGTTCCATGTTTTATGTAGCCGAAGGCTCATGGCGGAAAGCAACCGGGGGGTCCAGGGGGGCCGAGTTTTTCTGATGATTATCCCTTACGTGGGAGTGCTG
This sequence comes from Adelphocoris suturalis, assembly GCA_030762985.1. Lineage (NCBI taxonomy): Eukaryota > Metazoa > Arthropoda > Insecta > Hemiptera > Miridae > Adelphocoris > Adelphocoris suturalis. Next base: position 55,061,335 of record CM061049.1, read on the forward strand.
GACTAACCTCAAGACCCTTGCCAGGAACAATAAGGTTACCTTGCTGTGGTGCCCAGGGCACCAGGGGTTGGACGGGAATGAACAAGCTGACGCTCTTGCTAGGAAGGGTGCTGCTTCTCTCCCTGTGGGCCCAGAACCCTTCCTGGCCACTACGGAGAGCTTTCTCCTCGGAGAGCTCACCAAATGGGAGAGTAAGAAGAGGACTGCCCACTGGCTCCATGTCAAGGACCTGAGGCAGGCGAAGCAATTTATTCACTTCTCTAGGAAGAGAGCTAAGGAGCTGCTCAGCCTGGTGAGAAGGGAGCTGCGTATGGTTGTGGGGCTCTTAACTGGGCACTGCCCACTTAGATACCATCTCCATAAAATGTGCAAATCAGACTCCACTCTCTGCCGCTGTTTGGAAATAGATTTACGACTCCTTAATGATTTTCACATCGTCACATTGCACAATAAATTGTTGTAATTACTTATATAGATGAATAATTTTGTAGTTATTAATCTATGTAATGTTTGTAATGCTCGCCTAATTTGTAACATTTTTCTACTTATCATACTTATCACATCTTCGTCTTTTTCATTTAATGCGTTATTATGCCAAGTACGGAACCTACCATCCTACTAGATACCTACCATATTCACTTCACCATCTTCCCTTCTTCGTGGATTTGTAGTTCCTCGCTCGCACTACTTTTCTGAGATGTCGCTCCTGGCTGGTTTCTACGGACTTCAATGATGGTTCACCCTGGAAAACCCTAAGTTCCCCTGAAGCTAGCGGGAAAAAGTACCATAGAAAATTGGTCGTTGGAGGTGCAGACTGAATGCAGCCGACTTTTCGGTAGATTTCGCCATTACCATTTCTGCAACGTAACGCACATGTGCCCTCCTATTATTACGCTGATCTGTTCACGTGGAGATCTCCCTTTTCTTATAGGTTATTCAATTAACCTAGAACGATTTATAATTTTTCTTCCCACTGTTAGCGTTAATCAGCGTTCCATATACTGTTTCGCCACAAGTATTCGGGCCTATGAGAGATTTTATTACCCATTCGTCGTTCCTGCTTTTCTGCCTGTGGGACTCAACTTCCTGGATTTCTGCAAGGAGCAACCGCCGCCGGAGCACACGGTTCGATTCGTTATTTTCTTTTCTCTTTGGCCAAGGAGTAGACTTAGGTAGGTCTAATCAAAGGACTTTAAAGGCGTTATTTCGTTGCCTGATTCTATAGTAATAAGTCATGCGAATTTCAATTTCGTATCCCATCAGTATCTACCTTTCAATACATGCGTTCGTTTCGTTAATCAAGAATAAGCTGCCTTCTTATTTAGCATTACCTACTATAAAACTTTCGTACAAATCATCATTCCAGTCACTAACTGGTGGTCCTTCGAGGGAAATTATTAGTTTTGTACAATTTTAAGGATAATTGGTATGCACACAGTGCCACCCCATTCTTATATTTGCAGCCGCTTTTGTGGGGCGGAAGACGAGACGGTGAGTCATGTGGTTTGCCATTGCCCTATATTGGCAAGACATCGCTTTTTGAATTGGGGCAGAACCTCCATTGATCCCCAAGACATTAAGACGGGGGAGATTAAGACTCTCCTCGCTTTTGTCAAAACGTGGTGGGGAAGGATCGACCTCCCAGCTGTGGCTGGCATTGGTGATATGGCGCCAAGCCAGACTGGGGCTGTGACCCAGTAACTTACCCAGTGTGGAGCACTCGGGTCCCAGGTGGGCAGGAGTGCCGGAACCAGGCAGATAGTGCTTGGTTTGGCAGGGCTGTCGGTATCGGACAGACCTAGTGTCTGGGATGGGGAGGAGGTACGGCCTCCTTCTCCAGCTACAATAGGCCATTGTGGCCTCAGTGGCTTAACCTGATAGCTACCGAGCAATCGCGCGCCCGTCTACCGCTGCAGCCCGAGACACTGTGGTGCCGTCTCACCCTCCAGCCCAAGCTTTTTCAGCCTTTTCCCGACGGTTTCGCGCTGCGTTCTCTTCTCTATTTTCGCCAATCCCGTCATACTTCATGTTACATTTAGACAAGCAAATTGTTCACTTGATGTTTTTCTTTGAAATAAGTACCTACAAGTTTTTTCCCGTTTTTTTTTTCGTTGTGTGGATTAAGTTTCATCATAACTCATAACCAAACAATGTTTCGCTAGTTACATTGTCTTTTTTGTTTATATTCTATTTTCAACATCTGAATATAGTCATTAAGATTACGATTCAGCATATGAATAAACGGAATGCACTATAGTTGTTTATTGTTTATGCAAAGGAGAATAAGTGTGTTTCCCATCCCTCTTTCTCATTTCTTTCTGATTTCTGATGTTTACTTTCCGATCTTTCTGCGATCTTCCGAGTGACACTAAAACTAACAAGGCCGATTATGACGTCAACGCAGTCTCACGGATACCCAAGTAAACACTATCTAAAAAATAAGTTCATTAGCCTCGCAGATTGGTGGCAGACGAGTTCAGATCGCGTGATGGTGCGGCTCGCGCGTAAACGGAGTTTTGCTCTTAAACACGGGCCTGGTACGACGGCGACACTGTTGTTTTGCGCTTAAACACGGCCGTGGGAGCGATCAGGTTAAAAAAAAAATCCCTTACAACCAAATCGTTGCTACGAAACTGTATCAGGGGGGTGTCAAGGGGCTTTCTTCATTTCCTATTTCCAATGTAAACATTTCTTCAAGTTATTTTACATGATATAGTTCTACCTCAGTTTTTTTTTTTTTTTTTTTTTTTTTTTTTTTTCCTTGCCAAATTTACTTTTGTTAAACTATGTTCTGAAAAGCGTATTTCGTTGCAGACCTCTGAACAGCTTGTAGTTGACGTTGGTGTTTTCAAAAAGAAGAGAAAAGCGCCTCCACCTCCAAATCCGTTTACAGGTAAGGATTATTGACGATGAAAATAATATTGATACATGTCAAAATTCTGGAGCCAATCTCTAGGAAATCGAGGCAATTTTTCACCATTTTTCAGCCATTTTGGTTTATTATTTCCAATAATAAGCCTATGTGATCGTATAGCAAAACATTTTTATAACCCCCCCTCAAACTTTGTCACTTTATGTTTCAAGGTGCGTAGAATCCAAATTTGAAATGTCCGTCCGCCGTTCGCCATCCACCGTTCGCCGTCTGGGCAATAAAAGGCCTAAAAATTGACTTAAAAAACCCTTTCTTTCGCACATAGACTCCATTTTGGGTCTAGTTGGTCCAAACGTTTAACCATACCGATCGCTTTACTCGCATAGATGCTATGGGCCAAAAACGGGCAAAAAAGTGTCTTTTTCGAGGCTTTGAGTGTTAGAATTACGCACGCCTGGCAGGGGGTCACGGTGGTTGGTGAGGGGGGTGAGCGGGGGGTGGAGTGAGAGGAGGCGCCGCGGCTCCTTGTGGAGGCAGGTTGGATGAATAGCTGTTTACTTATATTTCTGCCATAGATAAGTGGGGTGTCGTCACCCAAGTAATTTCGGACGCAGAATCGACTGGGATAGGTCCCAGATGCTTTTGGAATCCAGTGTACCCACGGTTTTAGTTTGATTCCTATAGAAATTAGCTCCGTGGATTGAATGAGACCACTCGGGTGGCTGTACGATCATCCATTTTCTCCCCATCGGGAGCACAGCCTGTAACGCAAGAATAGAGGTGGATACTAGAAAATATAGTGAAAGCGCCAGAGCATGCTGGTTACTATAGCTATCTGATTCAGAAATAATGAACCATTGTGTAATAATTAGCAGCGTTGTTAACAAGTTGTTACGCGGCTTTTGGTTCCGTATGTCACTATTTTGTCTTCATTCCTGTGGAGTACATTTTTTTTTCCACTTCATTTTCGAATTGGAGTACATCCAGCCCAAATTCTTTTTATACCTAGAGTGTCCACAACCCCTTCAATAAGTGTAGCCCTTAATCACATGGGAATCTTGACCTCTTCTAATGCGAATTGCTTTGATTCCTTGCCTAGCACTCCATGAAAAATTATTGTAAGTAAAGGCAAAAAATAATAAAACTGATTGTGGTAACTCAGTGATGCAACTGTACCAAAATAAAATTATTCCACTTCTCATAATATCGATTTATTAAGGTAGGGTGGAGGGACCCAGTGATTGACATTTCACCAAGAAGTTTTAATAATGAGGCATTTGAAAGTTTTTTATGGGCTTGATGCATTTAATTTTGAGGCAAAATACCTTCTCAGTAAAGCCGGTATCACATGGAGCGGTACGACGAAGCGGAAAGACGGAAGGCCGAAAAACACAGTGGAGGGTGTGGCGGAATGCGGAAGGGTGCTCACATGAAGCGGCACCTCGCTAAACAGAATCATATCCTTCCTACTGAAACCCTCTCTGATCTGAAACCTCTATTTGCGGTTATCAACATTCCTGTCCAATGAGCTTGCGCAACGCTCGACGGAACGCAGCAACGGTATACAAATTTCTACCGCCGACCGCCCATTCCGGCAACATGGCAGCCACCATCCTCAACTGTTGTCCCAACAGCCAATCACATTGCGTTCCGTCTTTCCGTCTCCGGACATACCGCTCCATGTAAAATCGGCTTAAAGTATATAGGCGGGAAAAAGTTTCAGGCGGGTTTTTGTGAAATATGGAGAAGGTTACCCAACAGAACCTCGTGTTGTAATTTATTTGGTGCTGTTTCTTGTGATTTTGCTAAGGAGGTACCTAAGCGTTTTATTTTGCTTCACCATGCCCTCCACATTTCCAAATTCAGTTGTTTCCATGGTTTTTCTCAATCAGTTTATTGTGTAGATTGCATTTATGCTATCATTTTTTGGAAATAATCAAAGATAACATGTGAAAATGCAAATGTCAATTACTAGCTCAAAGTGGTGTTCCTCTCAGTGATTGACAGTGCTGTCAGTATGGATCTCCAATCGTTCTTGTCATTCGTTCTTTATTTTTTATATTTATATAAAATACATAGCAACTCACAAGCTGCTATGTATATTGAGAGAGAGAGAGAGAGAGAAAATACTGTTTATTGAAAATAATGTTTCATAACAGGGGGTTTGTGCACATAATTAGTAGGTAAATTAAGTATACAATAAATTCTTCCATATTATACAAAACTCAAATATAAATTCATTTTTCCTTCTGATAAGTAAATGTCCATCCTTATTTATAAAAATTAATTCTTCGCATAAAATAATTGCTTTCTATTTAGCATTACGAATTTAGTTCTTACTTTGTTTCTCGATAAATGTCATAAAATTATACAAGGTTTAGAGCGTAAATTCATTCAATCTGTAAACTAAAGATATTACTCGGTTTTCAAATTACACCATATATTATACATATTTATTGTATTACTTATATATTAAAATTCGTTTCTTAAAAATGATCTTTGCTTCAGGGCGCTTACAATGTATTTAACTCTAGTATTCCTGTATTATTTAAGCCTATTCGGCAGTTAAAGTCGCCTACCATATATAAAGGAAGTTGAATGTATTTATCTTGTATCTTTGTCTACGTATTATTTAATAGTTCTATAGCGGTTTTTATGTCTGTTGCTCTATTAATGTAAATCATTCCTAGTATGAAAGGGTCTAGTGTGTTAGTAATTTTAATGAAGCACCAATATATGTAGTTCTGTTCTTTAACTTTCAGACCCGTAGAAAAAGCTGGCTTTTAGCTGGTTAGAAAATTTGGTTTTTTCAATGGTACTTGAGTTAGCCAAGTTTCACAGAAACACAGAATATCCCCGTTTACGATTTCACAGTCATCATTTATATTAAAAATCGAGTTATAGCTATCACAATTCCAAAAAATTACAATCAATTTACTTAAAGTGTAATGTACATAACCAACTTTGTCATTCTGTGTATTCAGCTGAGTTTCCTGCCAGGTTGCTTTTGGAGGCTTGCCTTTCTTAAGGCGGCTCCACACGCAACGGTATGTCCGGAGGCCGGCCTCGAGGTAAATCCCAACGTGTGTATGGTGAATTCTGTGGAGGCATGCCCGCGACTCAGACGCGTGGAGGGTGGAAAATCAGAAACAAAATCTAGTTTGGTTTGCCTCCGCGCCGTCGCGTCTCAAGGCCGATCGCAACGTGTGGAGGGGGAGCAGGGTAGGCCTCGAGACAGTGTGTTGTTCAGGAGACAGCTAGACAGGTGTGGTGTGAATCTCAAGTCTCAACTTTTACTAGTTTACAAAGAACTTTGTAAATAGCTTTACACGTTTCTGATATAATAAAACTGAGAGCCTGGGGTGATATTGCAGTAGAAAATTTCAAATCTTCGTAGTACCTTCCTGTAGCCAGAAATCGTAATGTGGCACTCAATCTTTCATGAGGTGAAATTGCGGTCCTCATTATGGTATCCTTTTTCTGAATGATCGGCGTCACCAATGATAGAAGCCGAAGGTATGTGTCCTCATCCATCCGCAAATAGTTATGCCAATCTTTCGGGCTAAATCTTAGTTCCTTTAATAAATTTACATGAGAAAACACTTTTCTTTTTTTCAACCAGTTTTTAGTCCACAATTTTCGCCTCACTTTATTTTCACTATTCTTAATAGCTAACAACAAACCAACAACAGCAAGAGCATCGTCGTCATCTGATGGCGCCATTTCACGAACAACTCCACAACTGAATTTGACAGTAGTGGGCTGGAGACTCGCCTCAAGGTAAGCCTTCGGATTAACCGTAGTGTGTGGAGACCCCCCTATATCTAGGTTCGCCTTGAGGCCGGGCGCCTCGAGGCCGGCCTCCGGACTTACCGTTGCGTGTGGAGCCGCCTTTAGTTGTTTCATCCTTTAGTCATGGTTGGTTTCCACGGTAATTCGTCTTCGGAGATCCATTGGTGTTGTTCTGGGGAATTCTATTTCCAAGTTTTGCAATAAAGTCTTCAATATCGACTTTTGAGCATTTGTAAAGTGCTATGTATATTGGATATGCTGATATTTTCAACTTTGTCTTTATCAATACTCATATTAATTTTATATTTAGATTAATAAAACTAAGTTCAAATGCTTCCATATGTTTCCTTCTACAATAGGTGAAGTCGACAAAGATCAGGGGTTTGACGAAGAAGATCTGAGTGCTCAGGACCTGATTGATTTCTCCCCTGTGTACCGATGTCTCCACATATACTCCGTCCTGGACTCCAAAGGAGATTTTGAAAGTTACTACAGAAAACAAAGAAAACAGCAGGCGAATCTAGTCCTCATACCGCCCACTAACATGGTTGGTACCTAATATTTTTCGGCACTTCATTCATATGTCTCACCCTTAGAAGAGGAATTTACAGTAAACCTGGTCCACGTTCCGATTTCTGTAATTTTTAGTAATACGTTCAACGTAAAATTTTGCATTGCTCACCCAATCACATCATTTGTTTGTTTCTTGATATCTCGAATTACCAATACTAGCTGTTTTAGAATTATCTTCACGTAAAACCAGTCATTACTGAGGGGGAGTGGGGGGATATACAGGGTGATTCCCTCGCAGATGCAAAAAAAAAAATTGGGTGAAACTACATCAAAAATGGAGTAAAATGCCGCCAACCGCATATTTTTATCTCAATCCGTACTCGAGATATGATTTTTTTAAGGTTTTTTCAGGAATACCGTGTTTTTTCATTTTAAACTCGGATTTCTTCACTTTACTTCATTTAATTTTAATTTTTGACCACATTTTCGGAATCAGCACTAAATTTACTATAAGAATAGTGTACTTGGGTTTTTGAAAAGTACCATCCAAAGGCCCTCACATCAGCTCAAACATTGAAGATTTTGAAAAAATAATATTTCTGAAAATCTTTAAAATTTTACTACTCTTTTAAAAAGAATCCTGGAAACGGGCAAATCTCATGAAAACTGCTTCATCTAATATGCTTTCCAACGGTATTATCAATTTTACTTTTATTTTGTTATTTAGGGGAGAAAATAATGTTAAAAAATGTTAAATAAATTTAATGTTAAAAAATGTGGTTTTTTCAATGAAATTGTTGGTTTTCTCGAAAGATGACCCTCAATGAACCAACGAGTATGGGGTCGGTTTCTATGTATTTTTTCTCGCTGGATCAAATGGAAACTCTTGCAGATCTCTCAACTACGTTATAATTGAGTTTTACACTTTAATTAACTAGTTTTACCCCATAACACACATACATTTAATCGTAACAAACAAACTAAACATTTGCGATTTTAAGTGTAAAACTCGGTTATAACGGAGTTGGAGAGATCTACAAATGTTACCATTCGATAAAGCGTGAAAAAATACATAGAAACCGACCCTATACTCGTTGGTTCATGGAGGGTCATCTTTCGAGAAAACCAACAATTTCATAGAAAATTCCACATTTTAACATGTATCATGTTTTAGCCCTGGGGTCCTAGCGAATTTTGCGAGTCAATTTTTTTCCGCGCACGAAATTAATTACAGTGATTTCCGCCTACAACCGAGTCGTTGCTAGGGAAATGGTACTTCGTCGTTTTTCATCCCACAAAATTCGTTGACCATTCGTTCGAAAGCTCTCGATTTATCTAACAATATTATGTTAACTATGGCGAAGTGCGTGTCCAACAAACTGAGTTATGAGCATGGTTATATAAATAATTGTTTACACACAGGTGATCATTCTCAATAATTGATATTGTGAACATGATTGCAACCGCTTGTTAATTTCTGATGTTTTCATAGAATTTCGAATCAATATCGAGGAGAAAACATGATACATGGTTGAAATTTTTGGTTCTAGAACAGAAATAAGTTTAAATTTTTGTTTTTTTCAGTTGGGAATTCTTACAAACAAATTAAATCTTATAAAACTACGTGGAACCACGAAAATTTTAACATTAAAACATAATTTTCTCCTCTAAATAACAAAATAAAAGTAAACTTGATTATACCGTTGGAAAGAGTATTAGACGAAGCCGTTTTTATGAGATTTGCCAGTTTCCAGGATTCGTTTTGGAAGAGTAGTAAAGTTTTAAAGATTTTCAGAAATATTCTTTTTTCAAAATCGTCAATGTTTGAGCTGATGTGAGGGCCTTTGGATGGTACTTTTTAAGAACCCAAGTACACTATTCTTATAGTAAATTTAATGCTGATTCCGAAAATGTGGTCAAAAGTTAAAATTGAATGAAGTAAAGTGGAGAGATTTGAGTTTAAAAGGAAAAAAACACGGTTTTCCTGAAAAAACCTTTAAAAAATCATATCTCGAGAACGGATTGAGATAAAAATATGCAGTTGGCGGCATTTTACTCCATTTTTGATGTAGTTTCACCCAATTTTTTTTTTTTTTTTTTTTTTTTTTTTGCATTTGCGAGGGAATCACCCTGTATAAAGTCCTCAGTTTCTGTTCCACAAATAATAATAATATAAATAATGAATAATTAAAATAAAAAAAGGATTTCCGAGATATCTTCTTTGTCCATTGAACAAAATAAAAATGAAAAGTATTAATGATATTTTGGTTTATAATTTCCAATAATAGGTTAGCCTTTGTAATCATACCTATAGGGTGGGGGGGGGGGGGGGGGGGGGGGGGGAATTATTTTCTCTCAAACTTTGTCACTTTACGTTTTTCAAGGTGGGTAGATTCCAAAACTGCAATGTCCGGGCAATAAAAGGCCTTTGACTTGATGAAAAAAATCCGTTCTTTCGCACATGGACTCCACTTGGGGGTCTAGTTGGTCCTAAAGTCAAGCCAGCTCAATCGCTTCACATGCATCAATGCTATGAGCCAAAAATGGGCCGAAAACGGGGTTTTATGCATAGGATTTGGAGTAGATACTATAGTATTAGCTTCACTTACTTTACTATGAAGTAAAAGAGGGTAGCAATTGATATAGCATTTAATAATAATAATACCCGTTTATTCCCAAATTACATCATAGAGGACAATGATAGAGCAACAAGTCAAAAAATAAAGTCTATCACTATAAAAATAATAACAAAGCCAGGAACAAGTGAAAAACAAAGTAAAAAGTTAACTATCAATGTCAAATGTGCCTGATGTCAAAAAAGTGGCAAAATTCATATAGCTCCTTCTCCATCAAAAACTTCCTCATCGCATTGCGAAAGCAGGAGGTGGGAGAGTCCAAGGAAATCGAGGTAATATGCTGAACATGCTGAATGAAGTGGTTAACGGTGGTGATCACAAAGTATTCAGTGCTCTTCTTGAAAAATTGAAGGTTGTGTGATGGCACTCGCAGGAGGGACTTTCCATATCTTGTTGCATGAGTGTGGTTGAACGGACTAGTTGGAAATCGGATCGATGTTTTTTGTAATAGAGCAGAGCCTCCAGAACAAGGCCTCGCATATTATAGGAAGGGCGCCCTATTGAAACTGATGATCGTGACGCATTTTTATGGGTTGTATTCGTGTAATCGCCGACAGGCAAATACGATTACACGAATATGAATATAATCGCAGTAGACTCAGAATCAACGAATAATTATCGCGATTACAATCGTATTCGTCATAATATTATGCCCAACACTGGTATTAGCTTCACTTACTTTAATATGAAGTAAAACGGGGTAGCAAGTGCTATAGCATTCGCTTATTATGCATTGGAAACAAAGCATGCTCTTCACACTTCAGAGTAAAAGCTTTTGCTTCGCCTTTATGCATACCACCCAATGTTCCATAGATTCTTTAATTCTAAAAACTGCACAGCGGGAAAGATGATGAGGACCAAAAAAGATTGTGCTACCTTCTCCGCCCGCCATCTCCGACGCCCAGTGCTCCTCGCTTCAACCGCTAAAATGGGCCACAACTCTGTCATACCACAATGGTCAGCCTGGTCGGGTCTGTTAACCTTTTCGATGCTACTCCTGAATATATTTGGGGCGGACGTTTCTTACATGCCATGCTATTCCCGAGAATACTCGGGCTACTATAGACTGCTTTGGTGTGCTATACACGAATATATTCCTCCCTCGACCTACCGGTTGCGTTTATAAGTCTTTCTTTCACTAGTACCCCTACAGAAAGCAGCAATGCTCGGATCCAAAGATGTTTACAGACGGTTGTTGAAACCTTATCTGCTTGAGAACAGTTTGTTTTGATTTCCCTGGCATTCACAAAAAAAGTGAACTCACGATGTTGCATGTTGTAACGGGCTAAAAATATTTGATACCTCGACAGGAGTTCGAACTTGCGTCGTCACAACTTTGAGAAATTAATTTCCCGAAGTTGCGACACTCTAACTATCAGAGCTAAGAGGCCAGGGTGACCAAACCTCTTCGACTGTGAGAGTTATTTTACTGGAGCGTAACATTTCCCCGGAGTCAAATACCAGCCATATCGGCTGGTTTGGGGTCGGACGAATGAATAAGTGCAACTGCAGGCAGCTGGCTCGCTGGAACAAGTCAGCAGTCGAGCAAGGTCATTGTCACGGTGTGTTTGGACTCAAGTGAGTGAGAAAATGAGAGGCATAACGACAGGAAATGTGATGTTTACAGTCTTTTGGTTCGAGAGGGATTTAATTAATTATCGTTTCGTATGATTTCGGGTCCTATTTCAACTGCGCCACCGTAACGGGCTAAAAATAGTTGATACCTCGACAGGAGATCGAACTCGCGTTGTCACAAGTACGAGAAATTAATTTCCCGAAGTTGCGACACTCTAACGATCAGAGCTAACAGGCCAGGGTGACCAAACCTCTTCGACTGTGAGAGCTATTTTCCTGGAGCGTAACAATGTGAACTTGCCATGTTTTTACACTGAAGAGGAACTATTGAATATTCTCGAGAATAGTGATGGCGAAGATGAATTATTTCGTGATTTGTTTGCTATTGGTTCAACCGCGAATGGTTCCCCTTCCATGTTCCCTGTTGAGTTACCTGTTTACCGACGTCCCAATGATTCCAGCAGCGACTCTGATGACGAAGAGGAACCAAAAGCCAAACAAGTACGGGATTATACATGGGGTAATTCCGAACCAAATATTGTTTTTCACAATTTCATGGACAATAGAAGTGGGATTCTGGCCAGCAACATCAATGATAAATTATCCAGATTGACCAAATTGCAGGTTGCTCATATAAAAGTACCTAAATGAGCGTAGAAGCATGCAGATAGCTGGCGCCAGCTGGGTCAGCCGGGCAGCTGCTAAAAGGTTAATTCTATCAAAACTGCACAGTGAGAATGATGATGAGGATCAAATGATTGTGTGACCTTCTCCTCCCGCCTCCTCCGCCACCTCTGGCGCCCATTGCTCCTCGCTTCGACCGCCGAAATGGGCCACAATTGTCAGAATGGGCCACAACTCTGTCAGAGCCAGTGTTGGGCATAATCTTATCGTCAAATACGAATATGATTGTAATCGTGATAATTATTTGTTGCTTCGTAGTCAACTGCAATTATATTTGTATTAGTGTAATCGTACGTATTGGTCTGTCGGCGATTACGCGAATACAACCCATAAAAATGTGTCACGGTCATCAATATCAATAGGGCGTCCCTCCTATAATATGAGAAGCCTTGCTAATATTACCTAGCTTCAAAGGGACGTCCTTAAAGCGAATTCATCGATTGGAGCCCAGCCTATTTGTCTCAAATGTATTTCAATAGGACGTCCCTGTGAAGCTAGGTAATATTAGCAAGGCTTTGCATAATATAGGAGGGACGCCCTATTGAAATTGACGGCCGTAACGCATTTTTATGGTTTGTATTCTAGTAATCACCGACAGACAAATACGATTGGGTCATTCTCATTTCATTTGCCGCTTTCATGTCCCCGACGACGAATTCTCACAATTCTTGACCAACACTAGCGATTTTGGGGGAGAAAAGTACAAATGTATAAGTTGGGAGATCAACGATGAAATAATTTGACTGCCCAAAATCCCCTTTAAAAACACAGCGTCGACGAAAAACCTTGAAATCCTGGAAACTCATGAGTGTTACTGTCCCCTCCTACTTAACATGTAAGTAGAAGTTAGGTAGTTAGGAAACAATGACAATCTAGAACTGGCCAGGGTTACTAGCTGCAGTAGGTTGGTTCCTCTTTATTTAGAGTAAGGTTTTACATTTTTAAGATTTTTCCCAACCCGTGAAAAACTAGCTTTTCAGTCAGTCCCCCATATCTCATCTCAATGGGACCTCAGGAGTGTTATCATTTTTGCGATCAAGAAATACGATGGAAAATGGCGGGAAACAGTCAGATGTGAAGGTTATATTGTCCAGTTGAAGATGTGAGACTGCAGTGGAGTGCTTGGAGTTGCAGCAGTTTTTACAGCGAAAGAAGCCTAAAAACATGGGGAGTATTTTTATTTTCAATCATGAGTGTTACACTAATTACGAGTGTTTTTAGAGCTTAAACAAAATAATTCGATATCAAGAACCATACTGCTTGGTGACAGGTTTCAAACAGTAGCCATCCCCGAGTTTTGCCACTTCATCATCCTGTGTGACGCCATTTTTACTGAAAATTCTCATGAGTGTTACCTCTCAGGAGTGTGACCAAGGATGGGTAAAAAGTATATAAAATACAACATCAATGAAAAACTCACTGTTCATCTATAGAACACAAATCTGCAATGTACAATGAGTAGTATTTGCCGATCTAACCTCATTTTCGAGCACTTTTATATTTCACGTCTTTGAGGTTCTCAAACGACCCAAAGCGGCAAATGAAATGAGAATGACCCGATTACACGAATACGAATATAATCGCAGTTGACTCAGAATCAACAAATAATTATTGCGATTACAATCCTATTCATACGCTACTCTGACGCAATGAGTTACGGTGACGCATCCTTCCGTACAGATGAGTTATGGTTAACAGATCGCAATCCGGAAAAAACGTAATCATCTTAAATAACCTCCTTCCATGGACTCAAATAACCTCCTAGGGATAATTTCCTCCTTCCATGGATTTAGCGTTACTACTAGATCTGTTAAGGACTTGACGTGGAAAATTTAGGACTTGACGTGGAAAATTTAGGAACTCTCTAATATGCCCAACACTGGCCACAATTCTGTCAGAGCACGATGGTCGGACTGTCACGCCGTGTCCTACGTGGACGACCAAAGAGCGCGAGCGAGTGACCAGCGCGTGCGAGCGACCTCGAGTAGGCGTCCACAGTACGCGTCTAGAATCCTTGCGAGGTTACCTTTGCGTCGTTCTAAGTGTAAATTTTTTTTCTATTTTTGCGATATTATGAACGACTTATTTCTTTTAAATAATGCAGCAATGCTTTATTACTTGGCGAAAAAGAATTCGTCGAGACGGAAGCCAGTTTCGAATATTTATTCAATGAGGGAACAATGCAACTCAGGAAGGATGGGGCGGCCTTTTTTGCTTACTCCAGGATGAAAATATCCACCTTCGATTAAGTTTATTGTTGAACATATTGAAGGAGAATTTAATCATCAAGTTACCAATTTTCAAAGGCCCGTAGGAGCTGAAGAAAGATTGATGTTGACAATCAGGCAAGTACAAGGGTAGAAGTAATGATTTATTTTCCGTCCCTTTTGTCCCATTTAATTATTTGTTAAGTAAATAACCCTCTTAATCGTATGGCTAGACATTATTATTTAGTAGCAGCTGAGAATAATTGCCTTGATATATTTTTCAATAGTTTTTCCGTATTTAAAAACCACATATTTCCTATTGTTCTAAATTTCCAGCCTAGTGAAAGGTACTATTATTATCTTTTGTGTGTTGATATAATTTTTTTTTCTACACTGTATAAATTTATATTTTCATTTTATCTGTATTTTCCATGTATAGTTTCCTTATTGTATATTGGGCTAACTAGCCCGTGAATAAATAAATAAGTACGCACGTGATAAATTATAAAACATTTTATTTTTAATTTAGTTTATTAATCGTCAAGGGAGTTCTCTTTTCGAGAAAGCTCCCTTATCAAAATACTTTGGAACTCATTCCTAACTTTTAGTTTTTCAATTTCCCCCAGCTTTTTGAAGTATGGGAGAAGGGATTAAAAAAAAAAAAAAGTCCAGTCATGCAGCATGACCCCATGAGCGAATTTTTGAAGAAATCTTCGACATTTCAGTCGCTATTGATCGTGTTGAGAAATTTTAGTTTATGATTTTGATAGACAAACATGGAATCAAATCATTACCACATGCACAGAGTAAACTCATCAGTTGTGATTACATTTTTTTTTTTTAACAAGAACCTACTACCTACCTTTTAAACAGCATGGTTCTAGGATTGGTTATACAGGGATACTTCCATAAGAGTAGTTCAATCTGAATTTGGACAATGTTTCATGCAAATATTACCGATTTTTACAACTAGCGAACGGCATTATTTCGATTTTTGACTGATTTTTCAACTTTGAAATTTTTGAAAACTTGATACATATTCTTATAGGAAATTTTACGCTGTTTCCGAATATACCACATGTTAGTATGCTGAAAAAATTATTTCGCACAACAAATCGCAAAAAACAGGCTATTTTGAAATTTTTGACTACATTTTTGAAAATTTCAACCCGAAGATGTAATCCGATCATGCTGGCCAACGAACTTGAACTTTCGTTTTGTGTCCTTAACATTTTAAAATTTGTTTGAAGTTTCTAGCACAATTCTACGGACAGTTATCGTCTGGAATGACACATACATACATACATATATACATACATATATACATATATACATACATAAAAAAATGCGTTAAACTTCAGAATATGATTCAGAATAGCCTGAAACGGATTTCTGCATAAAAATTTTTCAAAAATTCACATTCTACAAATTTTGAGGCGAGAGCAATAGCTTAATTTTCTTCAAAAATTCGCTAACAAATGTGTCTTCGTCTTCTTGTCTCACTGTCCCAGCCATTTCCAGGGAAAGAATTATAAAAATACGGGAACACAAACAAAACTTGAAAACACAAATATAACCTCCCGGCAGCGCGACTAGGCGAGCGTGCGACCAAAATCAAACCGGTTTGAAAATCAAACCCGAGCGTGCGACGGGCGGTGGCACGTAGGACACTTCGTTTGTTTTACCTTGTTTGAAATCAGCTGGTCGCTCGCTCGCACGCGCTGGTCGCTCGCTCGCGCGCTTTGGTCGTCCACGTAGGACACGGCCTCAGGCCGAATGTTAGGTTAGGTTGCTATGGCGGGGGTTGGCAAGCGATTCCTGTAGCGGGTGGCCCCCTATTTACCTATATACCAGTGATTCGTGTTTAAGATATTATCTCACACACAAATATAAACCTTTATGTAATGAATTGTCGCGTTTTTATTTTAAGAAATGGTTAATTAGGAAGAGAAAAAAAGTAAAGAACAAAGAAAATTATTTTTATTTGGATGTGTTTTAATATGATTATGAGGTTCAAAACCATGGGAAGTTGAATGTGTTATTCATTCCTATGTACAAAAAAGCAACCTACCTATTTCTTCATGCTTCTATATGGAAAAACCTATTCATAACTCATAACATACTTGAATATAGTTTCAGATTTTATTGAATAAATTCGCCATGTATTGTCGTGGTGAATTTGCAGAAAAGTTAGGTTTAACAATATTGTATTGCAGTTGGTTTACCTAGTAGGTAATTATTACACAATTTCTTGTTCTTTTATTTCTAGCATGAATCCATTGACGGCTACAAGTCATACATCCATAGCATTCTTGGTTTCTTCGTGGTTGAAGATCACATTTTGAACACCGGTAATGGCCTTGTTGACCGGACGTATCTCGATGAACTTTGGTCTGCTTCATCAACTCAGATCGTTGCAGCCCTTCAAACACAATCGGTAAACAAACTGTGATTAACCTATAAATTCGTTAAATTGTAAATTTTAGATTAAATAATCCTGAAGAGTAATACCTGAATAATCTAGAGCCTAACCTTCCGCTGGTGGCGGCACCTCTATTCTAACAAGATTGGTTGGTCGTACGTCCCACGTACACCAAACTTTTTTGAACATATAATGATGGTGAAAACTCTTTTTTAACCGTTAAGGTTGTGTAAGCAAAGCACGCAATTGTTCAGCAAACAGTTTTATTTAAAAAAAAGCTGATATCAAAAATATGTATCTAAAAATATTTTCAGTTTATAAATCACAGTTCCCACAATTGAATCGAGCCGACTATGACATTTTTTATAGACTACCACAAGCAGGTCTGCGTAGGCTGCCTTCGAGCAATATCACAGCTTCAAAACATTTGTTGTAAGTAGGAAAGTGAATAAATACGTTAAAAAAAAAAAAAAGTATCCAGACCCCAAATTTTGACTACAAAAGTAATCCAGCATTTACAAAAAAGGCCATTTCTGAATGCGCGCGAAAATTGAGAATTCAGTAGGCTTGGAGAGTTGAACACAATGTATTTCTAGCATTTGAATCCTCATCACTGTCCGAGTCTTCAAGGATACGTCAAATCGCGGTCTTTTTAGAAAGTAGGAGAAAATATGAGAACGTAAATGACTACTGAATAGTACTTAAACTGTGATGCTTAATTTGGGTTTGTTTCTAGTGTAGAAAAAAAAAATATATATATATATATATATATATATATATATATATATATATATATATAATTTTTTTTTTTTTTTTAAGAAGGAAAACTCTACCCTTTGGGCCCTTTGACTCCGCCGGTTGCTTTCCGCTTTGAGCCTTCGGCTAAAATGCTAAACCATGGAACATGCTTTCTTCCCGCTAATTCAGAAATGTAAATAAATTTAAAACCGACATAAATGTTTTACTAATCGAAGTTAGAAGGAATTACAAATAAGTAATTAGAGAGTTTTTGTTCTTCCCGTAAGATTTTCTCCCGTTGACGTGTAGAGCAGCGTCTAGAGCAAGCAGCTGGAGATGCTAGCTCTTCACGTGATTTTTACGCGTATTTCTACACGTATACGTGAAAAACCAAACGGTAACGTCACGTTAACGTCTCTATAAGTGTTTCAGAAGCTGTTTCGTATTCTTTTCGTACAACCTATTCTTATTTAAATAATTAATTGCTTTATAATTATTTATAAATACATAATTATAAATACATTTATTGCTTAGGTACCTTAAATGGCTGAATTTTGTAGCGGGCACTTCACTATAACCTCTCGACTTGTTGACCAACCAACGTGTTGTTGGCAACCACACTGTAGTTACCTTTGCTGATAACTGCGTAACTGCGGTTACCTTGGTCACACTGATTACCGGCAACTGTTGTTACCTTTGCGTCAGGCTATGATGACTACCCGTAGGCCGAAATTCCAACGAATGCATTTTCCCGTGCACGTGTAGATAGGCCTTTTTCCCGTACACGCGTAGTTCTACACGTTGACGTGAAGATTCGCGCATGCGCAGTTGGTATTTCAGTCTTTTCACGTACACGGGTAGAAAATTACGGGAAGAACAAAAACTCTCTATTTTCTGTTACATTGCGCGTCTACAATTACTATAACCAAGATTACCTTCTCAACCAAGTGACAACAAAACAAGCGGCATTGTTTACTATATCTATTTATAACATAAATACATATTAAACTACGACATGAATAGAAGAACAAGTACGAAAGAAATGCGTGATAAATCGAGAGCTTTCCAACAAGTGGAGAACGATTTTTGTCCGGTAAAAATCAAAAGATTTTTGTACATGATTTACGATTTTTGTACGTGAAAATCAAAAGATTTACGATTTTTGTACGTAAAAATCAAAAGAAGTTCCACGGATGTTGGGAAAGTAAGAACAGACATTACTTTTCACTCTGTTGGGATGTTGGGAAAGTAAAAGTGGACATTACTTTCCACTCTGTTGAGTTGTTGGGAAAGTAAAAATGGACATTACTTTCCACTCTATTGAGATGTTGGGAAAGTAAAAATGGACATTACTTTCCACTCCGTTGGGATGTTGGGAAAGTAACGAATCCCGTGCTACTTTCGTTCCTAGGTTTTGTCACGTTTTTGCCCGGATGGCTAAAGCATGTTCTATGCTAAAAAAAAGTCCAGTCATGCAGCATGACCCCATGAGCGAATTTTTGAAGAAATCTCCGACATTTCAGTCGCTATTGATCGTGTTGAGAAATTTTAGTTTATGATTTTGATAGACAAACATGGAATTAAATTATTAACACATGCACAGTGTAAACTCATCAGTTGTGATTACATTTTTTTTTTTTTTTTTTAAAGCACCTACTACCTACGTTTTAAACAGCATGGTTCTAGGATTGGTTATACAGGGATACTTCCATAAGAGTAGTTCAATCTGAATTTGGACAATGTTTCATGCAAATATTACCGATTTTTACAGCTAGCGAACGGCATTATTTCGATTTTTGACTGATTTTTCAACTTTGAAATTTGTGAAAACTTGATACATATTCTTATAGGAAATTTTACGCTGATTCCGAATATACCACATGTTAGTATGCTGAAAAAATTATTTCGCACGACAAATCGCAAAAAACAGGCTATTTTGAAATTTTTGACTACATTTTTGAAAATTTCAACCCGAAGATGTAATCCGATCATGCTGGCCAACGAACTTGAACTTTCGTTTTGTGTCCTTAACATTTTAAAATTTGTTTGAAGTTTCCAGCACAATTCTACGGACAGTTATCGTCTGGAATGACACATACATATATACATACATATATACATACATACATACATATATAAATACATACATACATACATACATAAAAAAATGCGTTTAACTTCAGAATATGATTCAGAATAGCCTGAAACGGATTTCTGCATAAATTTTTTTCAAAAATTCACATTCTACAAATTTTGAGGCGAGAGCAATAGCTTAATTTTCTTCAAAAATTCGCTAAAAGAATAAAAAACACAAAAGCTGGAATGTATGTGAGAAAAACAACTTACCGTTTCCTTGGTTCTGGTTACAAGAACCCTGGTTCAAGAAAAATTGAGGAACTCTTCACGTTGCTAGAGGAGAATAGAAAATGTAGGCACTCCCCACCAGCACTTGGGTAGCGCTTGACCGGCAATTAAAGAGCATCTTGTATGCCTCAAATACACGCCACTAACGGAAGGTTAATCATCCTTATCCAAACCCACCGGCTTTCAGTAATTAAAAAAGCTTTAAAAATGTTTGTGCTTTCTATTTCCAGTCTTACTGTACGGATGCAACCCTCATGCTCAAGATTAAGCACCTCATTATGCTTTTTGTAACAACGTTGAGGGTAAGTTGTTCATTGTGACCTAAGAGAAAGTATATCTGCAAGCTTGATTTTAGGCTTAAAATTGATTTATTTTGAATTATTATTAGGTACCTACTTTTATTATTATTATTATTTTAATGATTTTAGTTTGGTATTGTAGTTTGAGGTTTTGGAGACAAGTGCGCTGAAGTACGGAAACCCCAAAACCTGTGATTTTTTTCTTGTTTGTTAACAATAATAGCTTCAACGAATTGTTCAAGTTGCCGTTTCATGGGGCACATTCGTAATCAGCTGAATACTCTGACAATATTCTCCATAATTGGTGTTCACGATCGGTGTTCAACCAACTGTTTAGCCATAAATGAAGACAAAACCTATTAAGGGCCACTTTCACCAACAACATAAACGAGTTTAAGTTAGAAAAGATTGGAAAATAAGGGAGATTCCAGCTCATCGTCTTTCACCAGACCACTTTACGAGTTTAAACTCCTAACGAGGTGGCTTGAGGTTAATCTCCCAAGCCCCAGCCAGTTACACTTGCCAATCTCCGTTTAGCCTTGATAACAATGATATCGAGCAATATGGCCGCGCACCAACAGCTGCTACAGTTTGATTAACAGTTGAAGTGCTCAATACGAATTCGAACTCGATCGAAATCAACGAATATTATAAATTATGTAAAATAACAACAAAAAATCAACTAATACTATAAATGATATTGAACAAAATATTAATGATGTTAAAGAAATTCAATCGGTTTTACGTTCGAAGCTCCAATCACGTTCTAGAACATTAGATGGAAACTACATATGTAGTAACTAGGTAACTACTCGTAGATAAAAACGGCGCGGGTAATAATTGGTCATTGTTGTGATTCACTGCTTTATTGTCTTGATATATCGGACACATGGCGGGTTTTCAAATTGTCGTTTCAAATTGTCCATGTTTTCAATGGACAGTTTGCCGAATCTCCGTTAAGGAAACTCGATTATTCCAAACTGCGTTTAACCGAGTTTTGGGTTGGTTAAAGACGCCAAGGTTTGATCCTCGAGACAATATTTAATGGAGTTTGGCCAAACTACGCTACGTAAGTTGTTGGTGAAAGTGGCCGTAAGTTTGCATCTGATAAACGCTTAGACCTTCGTCAGACCTTTAGTATCAAATATGGTTGGACAACACATTCATAAATGCTTAATACTGATTGGACTTCCAATAATCTCGTCTCATCATCTAGTCATGATAAATACAGAACATTATACTATTATTGCACTCTTGTAATTACTGTACTGCTTATGTTACTGTTGTATATAATTGAATTTGTTCCTTATAGAACTACGGGTACAGCGTGAACCAAGTGTTCGAGGTTCTTCATGAAATCAGGGAACACTACAATGAAGTTCTGATGCAGAGGTGGGTCGGAGTCTTCAGAGAAATTCTCGATGAAGAGCACTTCCTTCCCACTGAAGTAAGTAGATTAAAATGTTGGTTCTAAGTGTAAAATTATAGAATCCTCGAGAGTATTCAAACAATGAGGCCAATTTATAAAAAGTCTTTGGCTGTAGGAGTTTCCCTGAATATAATTGCAATGGTTGAGGATGAGAAGAAGTGAACCCGCCAAGTTGCAATGAAGAGTTATATTTTGTTAGCATAATTGGCGGCCTTATATAGGTGATTAAATATTAAATGATTGAAAACTCAACTTACGTGTGGGAAAGTTTGAGTAGAATATTATAGGACTGTTACTTAGGCAGCTATCCTGCTCCCAATTTCAAAGAAATAAGTTGAAAAAACCTGCAAATGCGTGGTTTTTTAAACGAAAACGGAGTATTTGTTCTGTTCCATTGGCCCCCCTGCGTCTCTCCGACCCTCGCCCTCTCGAGGCCGCCATCTCTCTTCGGTTCAAATACCGGTAAATGTCGCGGGTGAATGTCTGGGTGGCGGAAAAAATGCTCAAGCCTGAGTGTGCACCTACCTCTGACCTACTATAATTGAGAACTCAACTTACCTTTGGGAAAGATTGAGTAGAATTATGGTAGGTCATAGTAGAAGAGTGTTTACTAATGCAGCTCTCATGTATGCACGATGTTGCGGTGAATTTTTAAAGGAAATGATTTGAAAAAACCCGTAAAGGCACGATTTTTCAAACAAAAACGGAATTTTAGCTCTCCATCGTTGGCTGCTCTGCGCCCCTCCCCTTCCCCCGCCATCTTAGGAGGACGGTTCCCCACTTTAGTTCCAAGACCGTGGATTAGTAGGTGAATGAATGGGAAAGAGGGAAAAAGTCTTTTCAAAAAATGTCCCGTTAGCGGAAAATGAATTATTGTTCGCTTTCCTGTCAAAATAAAATGATGCCCTCCAAACCAAGACAAAGGTTGACTCAAAAACATAACAAGTCAAACCATTTTTTGTTAATAATTTCAGATATTTTGCTTTAAGCTCATTCAAGCCTATTTTACATTCATCTTTACTCTAAACATCAAATATAGGATGAACCTGCTTTTTTTTAGATTATCAAGTAAACACGGTAGACAGTTTTTTTAGTTTCCTTTTTTGCATATAATTCCGGCCTCTAGATATAAGATTCGTTGTTAAGGAGTGAAAATAAATGACCACGAAAATATATTTTATCAAACCACCACCAAATTTGTTGGTTTACGTTTCAAAATATGTACATTACAAAAATTGAATAGAATAGATTGCAAAGGATCTTCATTGGAAATAATGGGTGTTATGTTGCAGGCTGAGACACAAGAAGATTATGATGAAGTCCTCTCGACGTTTCCATTCCAAGATGATGACCTTGAAGCAGCTCCTTTTCCTAAAAAGTTTCCATTTTCTTCGATGGTGCCCAAGGTTTACCAACAGGTCAAAGAGTTCATATACGCTTGCCTCAAGTTTTCTGAAGATCTCAATTTGAGGTAAGTTCTTGATATGTAATAGAATTGGGTTCAATCTGATTAAAAGGGGAAAAAAGCTGACAAATCGATCAACTAACTGCGAAGCTTTCTATATCTGGAACCCATATTCTCGTGACCTCACGCCTGGAGTAGGTTTGAGTTTCTTCCAAGGTGCACCATGACGTAGTAGATGTTACTAAATCGCAACTCAACCAACCTATTTTACACTTGAAGTTTGTCTTCGTATGTCAACCTAATACGTTGTTATAATGACATTTTTCAACAGTTTTGTTTTGCGAAAGTAATATAAAGTTTCAATTCAACTAAATGGTGGCTGTAATCATGCCTGCCTGTGCGATTATTGCTTGTAGTCAACGAGTTTTTATTTGGACTAGGGACTAACTATAGCAAATCAGTGTCCAAAAACTAAAGAACTTCATTCGTTTAGAGTGAGAATAAATAACCTGAAAAATAATGGAGAAAAAATAATTGAAAGTTCCTCAAATCTCTCTACTGCGGTGTAGGTACCTACATAGCCATTGCCCTTGCAGTTTCATCAGCGTTTTAGACGTGTTCTTATTACTTTAACTGAGGCAAATTTACTTGTTTTATTGACTGACTGAAAGGAGAGATTTGGTAGTTTGTCGAAGTAAACAAGGCAGGTTGGTGCTCCACCAACAAACGAAACTACGTAGGCAGGTACGTACAGCCTACAAATTCGCTGTTGGTTAAAAGTAAACTAAGTAGGTAGATTGTTGCTCTGCCAACGATTTTCAACTGCTTATCAACAAGTTTGTCGAATATCGAATCAGGAAATGTGCATCATGAATTATAAACCAGTTGTAAGGAAAAAACCTTGAAATTCATTCTTCTGAAGGTTAGACTTCATAAAGACGGGCATTGTCAGTGCAGTTATTACGCGAGTTTTGCAGTTACGCAAATTCGTGGGACAAAAAAGTTGATTAAATAGGTACCAACTTCAATTTTTTTTTTGCAATCAAAAAGTAACAAATTTATTTAATGTAACATTATTATGGGAAATTCTCTGAAGATGAGGATTTTGGAAGAGTTTGTATGAGGCTGTTCGCTGTTTTAACTTCTTGGTTTAGAAGTTCTTCCGACCTTCCCTCTAAATGAAGAACTTCTTGTTGGGTTACTCCGTCAGTAGTAGAATGGCTGCCCCATCATCCAAGCCCAGGCTTTATATTGCCGTCATCGTCCCCCTGAGCCGAAGGTTCACTGCTCGGATGATGGAGAACTGGGTTTTCACTCTCACCCAAGAACAAATTTGCGAATATGGGCGAGACCACATGTCCGCAAGGACTCCCGCCATCCTCTTCAAAAACCTATCATATTCCTGGTGGAGAGCTCCGTCACACGAACATATCAAAGGCGTGAAGGATCCTCTAAGGTCTTCAGCTGCTCGATTGTACTTTGCATGCTTGGTGTGAGCTGCGTTTTGCGAGATAGTTGGCCATTCTTGGGATGAGTAAGAGACGGCGTCAGCATTTATGATGCGAGTATCAAAAAACGCCGGTCTCTCGCTGTCCCACACGCCATGAATTTTAATGTCCGCAACTAGAGCTGGCATCCCTTCGTCATTGTCGCGTAGAACTGGCTCAGTCGTGACGCCGCCCCACGCAAGGTTGGCCATGAGGGCACATTCATCCCTGACATTGTCGTGAACTCGTTTTACTAAACCTCCCTTTTTACAATTGAGGGCGTGATTAACATCCATTGATTCTCCACATCTATCGCAGGAGACTGGCAAAGCCGTAAGGCTCAAATCCGTACCGCACTGACAGTGCATCATGAAACTGTGATTTGGACAACTTCAATTTTTGTTTATGGATTACATGATGAATAACAAGTGCCTACTAATATACGGAAAGTAGGTAGTGTATACCTACCTTCCTTGGTTCTTACCTTTCCAAAGGCTATTCCCTTCTGGCATTGCTCTCATGTAACGTCCTTCCAAATGACCACTATAAAAGGACTCTGAAGAGTTTTAGTTTCTTAATTGATTCAAAAAACGGCTCTGAAAACTGGATAATCCACAACATTTTCGCGGCTGATGTCTGGAACTTCTAACACTTGTTTCTCAACTTCCCAACACAAATTTCAATGGGATCTCGACTGCACAGACTAATTTTGAGTTCACAACGTTTCAGGTCATTGCCGGATTACAGCTTCATATAATTTGCATGAAATTTATTACCTGGCATAATAAAATATACTGACCTAGGAACTAGGTAAATACTGAGCCGTAACATAAGTAGGCATGTAGGTGGTGAATCCTAATGGCGCTTTTTTGTATAGTTTACTCGTCTACATGACAACAAGGTGAAATAACTTCGACTTCGCCTTGCCTCAATGTAAGGATGCGCTAGTGTTGAAGTCTCGAGAATATCACCCATTGAAGGGTTGTTCCAGCATGCTTGAGTTCCAGCAGCACAGTTACTCTGTGCAACTGGTGTGATATTCTAGCGTGGTTAGGTTCTTGTGTTGACCCTTCAGTGATCAAGCATCCCAATTTCTTGTGCTGCGTATTGAACGTCTTGCTTCGAAGTGAAGGCAAGATTGTGAACTGAACTCTTAAAAGAAAACCTCACTGAGACGTATAACCTTCCCTGCTTTAATTAATTTGTTGTTTTCTCTCGCGTTACCAAGCTGGTATTCTGGCACATATCACTTTGTTTATAACATGGTGGTCTGCCTTCAGTAACTCTGCTTAAGTTAGGCAGACTGAACTTGAAAAATTTCAATTTTCAGGGTAAAAATTCATGAATTTTGGGAAAGTTGAAGTTTCTGTATGTGATACTAGTATACACTTTCTTATGCAGTTTGCCATCAATATGTGGAATTGGATTCCAAACAAGGAGACAACTCCAGTCCATCCTAGTGGCAGATTGGGGAATCACCTGTTTCAGAGTGCCTCAACTCTAATGAGTGGGTATTTGGGGAAACCAGACAGCTGGTATAGGTGGAATGAGTTGGCTGTTTGAATTGCAGAAAAATTTTTTGGCTTGGTCACAGCTGTGCCTGATAGCTGAGGTTTAGGAATGTAGTTAAGGAATAGGTTTTCCAACTGCGTTCCAGTGGTTATGTTCATTAACACATTCAATGCATAGCCGTTTTTCTGAGTCCCCACTCGCAATGGATTTTTTTTTTTAAACACAGAATGTGTTTTTATGGAGGGTTATTTGGTTTGAAGGCGACCGTCCCGTAAGATCCCCCCGGACCCCACCCCTCACCCGTACGAGCTGGTACCCCCACCGCGCGTCCGCTCCACCACATACTGTCTGTCCACAACGAGAATGCCGAGGCACAGGTAGAGAGTAGACTGACAACGAAAAAAACGAAAGTTCGAATTTTTGAGGTGCTCAAAGCTCAGATGATTGCATCAGATGCTAGGAACAACTCCTGAAAATTTCAGTCCGAACCGATAACCCCTTGAGGTCTCCTAAACCCGTTTTTTGGTAATTGAATTATCGATTTTAGAACACTAGACGCTTAGGACAAAAAGACGGTTAGGACATGAAAGATCCATGCGTCTGGACACTTTTTATACTCTATTCCTATGTTTTCGGTGTCGCGGAACACGATGCCGCCATTATCGCAAGCGCAGAAGCTGCATTTCTTTTGATATTCCAGAAATCAGTCCAAATAAGTGATGGAAAAAAGGCATTTTTTGCCGTTTTTACCTAGTTTTGACTGGGAAAAAAATTGTTTGCGGGTCTTTTCTGCTTCGGACTTTGTTTCCTGGCTTGTTCCGAATGTAACAAGACCAATTTCGTCCTGTAATATATTGTCCTTTTGGAAATATCTGCTCAAGAGCCGAGTTAGCTTTTTTAATGGTCACCGCTCTATACTTACCAGTAGCTGCGAAATCAAAATTTAACGCCCTGAAGCCCTTTTTATCACATTACGTGCTAGTAGTGGAAGCGTAGGACTCGTATTTCGGTTAATAATCAAGAGCTAGGTGTCAAAAATCGGTGAATAGAGTGGATTTTTCTTGATGTTCAAAAAATCAGTAGACAAAATTAATAGAAATAAGGGATTTTTCGCCGGTTACACCTAGTTTTGATTGGGAAAAACTATATATGAGTGTCTCCTCTGCCTTGGACTTTGTTCTGTGACTTATTCTGAATATGACAAGACTAAGTTTGTCCCATAATACATTTTTCTTCTCGAAATATCAGCTCAAGATTCAAGTCGACTTATTTAATGGTACCAAACCGTTCTATATTCAATAGTGGCACTACTACTTGCACGTAATGTTCAGCGAGCCCAAAAACATAAAACAATGGGATAAAAAGGGCTTCAGGGCGTTAAAATTTGAATTCGCAGCTACTGGTAAGTATAGAGCGGTTACCATTAAAAAAGCTAACTCGGCTCTTGAGCAGATATTTCCAAAAGGACAATATATTATAGGACGAAATTGGTCTTGTTACATTCGGAACAAGCCAGGAAACAAGGTCCGAAGCAGAAAAGACCCGCAAACAATTTTTTTCCCAGTCAAAACTAGGTAAAAACGGCAAAAAATGCCTTTTTTCCATCACTTATTTGGACTGATTTCTTGAATATCAAAAGAAATACAGCCTCTGCGCTTGCGATAATGGCGGCATCGTGTTCCGCGACACCGAAAACATAGGAATAGAGTATAAAAAGTGTCCAGACGCATGGGTCTTTCATGTCCTAACCGTCTTTTCGTACTAAGCGTCTAGTGTTCTAAAATCGATAACTCAATTACCAAAAAACGGGTTTAGGAGACCTCAAGGGGTTATCGGTTCGGACTGAAATTTTCAGGAGTTGTTCCTAGCATCTGATGCAATCATCTGAGCTTTGAGCACCTCAAAAATTCGAACTTTCGTTTTTTTCGTTGTCAGTCTAGTAGAGAGAGGGAACCCTTCCCCCCACGCCCACCATTGGCGAGGAACGAAGGAAAACACCAATGTACTACCTGTCTCACTGTCAAGTACTGATACCGTTGATTCTCGCCGTTGACTCATTCCTTTCTACTCTCTCGTTGACAAACAAGATGACTCATTTACTTTCTGTTATCTCGTTGGCTCAGGTTTTGGTATTATATTATATTAATTTATTGAGGTAAATATTCACTGTATACAGGGTGAACACAAATAAAGTTTTACAAACTTCTGGAGTCAATTCTAGAGCTCATTTCCGACAAGAAATTCCTCATAGCAGTTTTTTTTTTAACACTTAGTTTTCGCATAATTTTTAACGGTATGGTCATTTTTTAGTATACCTGCAAATTAGAGGAGAAAACGACATTTGAATACAAAAGTTCCAGTCATGCAGCATAACCATGTGAGCGAATTGTTTGTAGTTTTTAATGATTTTAGTGAGTTTTGAGCAAATTTTTTAAATTTGAGCACTTTTTGCGCGTGCTGAAATTTCTAATGTTCAAATTTATGGCATTTAAACTTTTTTAAATCGTTTTCAGCAAATGAGATAAATTTTCAGTTTTTTTTCTCGCCATTTTTAGCTGTTTTTTGCGATTTTTGAGCACATTTTTTGAAATTTGAGCACTTTTTGCGTGCGCCAAAATTGTTAACTTCAAATTTATGGCATTTAAACGTAATTAGTATACGACGTAATCATTTGGTAGTGGATGGGGAAGGAAGGGGTGCCACAAACTTGGTGAAAGGGTAGTAGCGGAGTTGGGCTGCTCAGGGCGGTAGGGTGGGGACAGGTCACCTCAGCTTCCTTTTTTTGCTGGGCTAGAAAAACGATATCCATAATATAATATTCATATACCTAATATAATACATAGTGGCAATCATTATTATAATATTACTAGCCGCTCCGGCTCACTACGCTCGCCTCCACGTCCAGCCGGGGGGCAAGCCCCCCGGACCCCCCATTCAATTGCTCGCTTCGCTCGCAAAGTGTGACGTGAAGAGAATATTGCTCGCTTCGCTCGCAAAGTCTGGCTTGTAAGAAATGTTGCTCGCTTCGCTCGCAAGGTGTGGCTGTGCGGATGCGATGTATTACAATTGAAACATCTAGGGGATGTTGCTCGCTTCGCTCGCAAACGATAGGTCCCTAAGGGTAGGTTTAACTTTTGTAAGGGATGCTGCTCACTTCCCTCGCTTGAGGAAGTTATACTGCCCACCCAACTTGGCAGACGTTTTTTTCTGTTGGAAATTCTTACAAACAAATTAAATCTTATAAAACTACGTGGAACCACATAAAGTTTATTAGGGGATGTTGCTCGCTTCGCTCGCAAGGTATACCCGTATATGTGTAGGACAAAGTCCGTATTTATTCTGTTGAAATGGCTCTCGCTTCGCTCGCAAGGTAGGTACCTATGTATACCTGCTCGCCTCGCAAACCCCTTGACTGCGTAGGCTAAGTGCGTCGAACCATTGTGAAACGGGCGCCCGGGTCGATTAATTTCTCATATTAAACGGTTCCCCTCGCTTCCGCTCGCAATTTGGCCGACTGCCCGTCACTTTTTTCGATATCCGATTTCGGATTCAGATTCGGCGGACCCAAAGCTGTATTTCGCCCGCGAAAACCGTTCCGAAAAACGTACCTTTATGGGGCATATTTTAATTGGAAAAAACCAAGTTTTTCGGCGGACTTTTCGAGAAAACGGGTCCGTACTCTCGCATTTTTTTGACGCATTTCCCGATACTTTTTTCGCGATCCGATCGCGCCGTCGTCTTCCTCGTAAGAAAACCTACGAAACCCGTATTTTTCCGGAATTGTCAACGGCCGTTTAGAGGGGTAGGGGAAGCGGGGAAGTCCAAAAAGCGCACATTAACCGGAACTTCGACCCCCCTCCCGCCCTACGGCCCATGGTTCGGGTGGGATTAGAAAATTTTAAATTCGCTTATACACCCTATCGGAAAATCCTAAAAAGATCCCCCCACTCGTAGATCCGGCCCACTCAGCCGTTTGGCAGTGCATAGACACGACAGACAGACAGACAAACAAACAAACAGACAGACGGAGTTTCATTCTTATAAATAATAGAGATAGAGATAGAGATAAGTCGGTAGGTAAGAAAGACCGGTATGTACTGCTCCCATTTCATTGACAGTTAGTAATCAGACGATAGTTGGATTGCTTGTAATCTTTATGATTATTTGACTAATTCATCAGGAAGTGGGTGTTTTAATTAAAGACACAATTGTCTCCTGGTCAGAAGGTTTTCCTACCCTTCCTTGAAGGGGACGAGCAGTCAGTCACGTAGGCCCAAAGTAATGGCTTACATAGAAAATCATCGAAGGAAGAAGGGAGATTTCGTTACTGAGAAGTATAATGCGTTGCAATATGTGGACATTGAGTTGTGAAACATAGGTCCATGCCTAACATGCTTAACGACTTTTTTAACTTACCTACTGCTCCCATTTTATTGAAAATTAGTAAACAGACGATAGTTGGATTGTTTAACGACTTACCTGAGCCTCCATGCTTCTATTCGTCTTTGGAACTCATAAGTTCACACCACAATTGGTCACAGGGTTGCCACCTTATAAAACGTTAATATCCCCGGGAAGGGTCTACGTCACGTAGGTCTACAATCCCTGGCGCTGGATTCCAAGAACGCGGAATGAACTTCGGCCGAACTTACCAGAATGCCACCAGCCCTCCGGGGAATCCCCGAAATACACATTCTGTGTTTCATTGGTTTGATCCTTGATCCTAACATTAACAATCCGGGGGTCTGGGGGTGTCCCTCAGATTTCATAATGTACCATCATGAACACAAACCACTGGCGGCTAGACACCCCCAACGGCAACGTTTTTTTTTTTGCCTTGAAATTTGATAATGATGGTCCTATTTGGGCCTTAGAAGCTATCTATGGGTGATATTCTCGAGACTTAGACACTAGCGCATCCTTACATCGAGGCAAGCGAAATCGAAGTTATTTCACCATGTTGTCAGGGTGACGAATAAACATATACTAAAATGCCCCATTTGTAGTCACAGCTGGACAACAGCGAACAGCATAACACAGTTTCACCTAGTTCCGAGTCAATATTTTCATTATTTGTATTATGCAAGGTGATAAATTGTACGCCAATTACACCAAGTTATTAGCAAGTGTTGACCTCAAACGCTACGAATGCAAGATTTAATCTGTGGGGTAGAGATCCATATGAATTGTGTGTTGGGGAGTTGACATACAAGTGTTCTAGATGATCCAGACATCAGCCGCAAAAATGTGGATTACCTATCTAGTTTTAGAACTGTTCTTTGAATCAATTGAAACTAAAAATCTTTAGAGTACTGTGAAAGTGGTCTTGTGAAAGGATGTGTTATGAGAGCTCTGTTAGGCGGGAATAGTAAGTTGTATCACATGTGGAAAGGTAAGTACCTAGAGGTAAGGTATACCTACATACTTTCCGTACTATATTATTACTTGTTCATGTAGGTACTTCATTGATCAAAACGAAAGTAGGTACCTAATTACCTTTTTTGTCCATAAAATTTGCGTAACTGCAAAACTCACGCAATAACTGCACTGCCAATGCCGTCTTTATGAAATCTTACCTTCAGAGGAATGCATTTCAAGGTTTTTTCCTTGCAGCTGGTTTTTAATTCATGTTGCATATTCCCTGATTCGATATTTGACAAACTTGCTAATCAGCGGTTGTATTCGTCGGCAAAGCAACGACCCACCTACTTTGTTTAGGCACTTTAAACCAACAGCAAATCTGGTAGGACTTACGTAACTACCTAAGTAGTTTCGTTTCTTGGTGTAGCAACAACCTGCCTTATTTATTTTGACAAACTTTCAAATCTCTCCTTTTATTCATTCAATATAACAAATAAAGCTTCCTCAGTTAAGCATAGTACTACGAACTTATAATAAAACGCTGGTGAAGCTACCTGAGCAATGGCTAGGTACCTACACAGCAGTACAGATACCTGAGGAATTTTCAATCATCTTTTCTTTACTATTTTTCAGGTTAATTATTCTCAAAGCCTAAACGAATGAAGTTCTTTAGTTTTCTGACACTGATTAACTACTATAGTTAGTAGGCTCCTAGTCCAAATAAAAACTCGTTCACGTTAGATTGGTATTGTTAACAGCAATCTACAATCAATTATTGCGCTGGCAGGCATGATTATTATAACATTTAGTCGAATTGAAACTTTGTATTGCT